>SNVD02005700.1:0-104080 GCA_013180625.2 Boswellia sacra
AGATTTAAGAGATTATTTGTTTGTATATTTTAAGTTTTTGTTTTCAAAATTTAGAAAAAAATTGTGATTTCTTTGTTTTTTTTTTAAATTTTGAAAATGATATATGATTGATATTGATTTTAATGTATTGGTAAACGTGTATTTTCTAAAAATAATTTTCAAAAAATATAAACAAACAACTTACTTTCTAACTAATCTAAGGCTTGTGTGAATGTGTTTATGAATCTAAGTGTCAGATGATCATCGAAGCCATCAATCCAGACGTACCTACACATTTCGATATATATTTATCTACTAAATGTTGACTGTTAAAGAAAATTGAAGAATAGATAGATTAAAGAATATAATTAAAACCATGGTTTGGAGATCAAATTTCAATGGGGTTTTACATTGTACTGAATATGATACACACACACACACCTATTTATTCTCATATTTCCCGGAAACAATGTATATGTGACACCTTCTTAATTTGAATATCTAAAAAAAAAGATAAAGCTATATATATTATCTTGAACCTTCCTTAAGTCTCTAGTCAAGATTTATACAAGTTTGTTCAAGCACACATGGATTCAAAAATTCAGAGGGTTGGTGGGGTGAGGTCAGATTTCCCACACTATCATGAAGCTGTTGGTGTGAAAAGTAAAAGTGAAAAAGAACAAACTTATTCGACCGAAAATATTTAATTAATTTATATCGCAACTTGGGTGGTGAAAGCTTAATTTCCCTTCTACTTTTTCTTATTAAATTTTTTTCCCCGGAAACTCGAAAGAGAACACATTTTAAGAAACATTCTTCAAGTCACAAGTCACAACTGTATTCAATTTTCTACAGCATTATTCTATCTGGATTCCTCACAAGCCAACCTTTTCCTTGCTTTTAGTAAACTCGAAGCTAACTACTCCATAATATCCCTGGCTAGATAAACCATCCAAATGAGATGCAATTTGGTATAATATTGGAACATTCTCAGAACCTGATGATCAGCGGGCAACTTGGAACCTTACATAACAAGATGCAATTATCGGCCACCAAATATAGAGCCGTGGAGGACCATCGCTCTGGAAAGATCCATGAGTTAAAAATTTTATTTCTATAATAACTGTTACATCTACACAATCTAGCTGTCGTGGGGACAACTATATATTTCTAACAATATCATCAATGTTTCTTAAACAAAATTATAGCAGTTATAAAATGTTTGACTTAAGGGTAGGCAAACCGAGACCGACGGCGGATTATGCTTCAAATTACAATAAATAAACTTTCAATATTATCATAAGACATAATTTCTAAATATAAATGAATTTTGTATCTTGTGGTTTCTTTTTGGTTTGACAGGAAGACATGATCTTGGTTTTCTTGACCCGTTAAAAATATTTGAACTGGGAACATCTGTCCATATTAGTTCACCTGAAAATATCAGGGAGTTCATGTCACATTCGAATGAGATCAACCATACGTTTGTTGTTTAATTTTATTATATGAAATTTTATTTACTGGTTTATTTATTATTAAGTTAATTTCTTGATTGTTGCGAGTACTTATCTAGATCTAAACATCGGTTCTTTGTTTAATCACACCTATTTCAAATTCTTAAACCAAAATTTTGTCTCTTGAGAGATTTGTGCTTATCTGTTAGATATGCTGATCTATTAAATATAATATTGTCAAGTCAACCTTCGTTGTCTGGCCAATATATAAATATATAAGCCGTGTCCTTTTCAAAATTGGAATACTGCCATTTTCCTCTTTCGTGAATTTTCCTAGTTACTTGTATATATTCACTTACATATTTTGAGTTTTGCCAATATTCACCTAGATATTTGGAGTTTGCGACTACTAAAATCATGAAAAAAAAATGATAAGCTAAGATGTTTTCAGAAAATAGTTTTTGAATATCATAAATATTAGCTTGAAATTAGAAATTAAAAAAAAAATCAGTTTTGGAAATGATATATATAGCATAAAAATGATATAAAATCACATCAAGAAAGAAAGAAAAATATGTATTGCTAGTGCTACACTATAATAGGGCAGGATTATTATTTCATATATATATATATATATGGTAACAAATAAAAAGTTAGCTTTTCTGAGAATCAATTGACCTTACAAATTAATAATCCAAAAACTCTAGATTATGTTGTGTGGAACCTAATGCTATTTCGATTGGTGACAATTGCCACTCCATGTGGATCATGTCTAATCAATTTGAAAAGTAAGGTACTCTAACCTAAATATTTATTTATTATTAATTTCAATTGGTGGTGAGATCATTCGAGTTATTACATTTTTCTTAGCTTTACCTAACTTATTTATATTAAAATTGTTGGGCTAATGCGAAAAGGTTCATTAATTTGTCTGCTTTGTCTTTTGCATGGTCTGTCATTCTCAACAAAAGCTGGTAAACGAAATAGACCAAGCGCATTTGACGTAATCGATTCATTAGAAAATGGCCCACAATTGACAACATTATTTCTGGTTTCTGTAGCTCGAAGACGTGTGCTAGTTGTGCTTAGTTGTATCCTTGGCCCGGAAAGATCGCCTTATAAATGGTTACATATCTGAGTTTGCTTTCAGACTCATCGGCCGCGGTGAAGAGAAGAGAAGAAAGGGAAAGATTAATAGAATCTTCTCTGGGAGAGCATTGATTTGCAGCCCACTTGAAGCCGAGAACTGCTTAAGTACTGCTTGTGTTGCATGTTGACTGCAAAGTTTTGCTTCTGAGAGATATAGGTAAGGACAAAAGTTTTCGAGTTCGGGAAATGGTGTTCTTTCATTTTACCAGTTGTAATTTTTTACTTAATTTCTGCGTTCTGGTATGCACAAATATTTGGTTTCTAGTTTTAACTTCATTGTTGAAAATGCTGTGATGATCACTTGAGAAATATTTGCTTCATCTCACACTGAACTTGAATGGCAGTAAGAATCTTGAGTGCCTGTGCCAGTTTCTTTATGAAGATAATCAAAGAATATGAGAAGAGTCATGTAACAAGACTTTTGTGTCTTTCAGGTGTTTTTGTGGTAATGGAGAATCGAAATTCCACAGATCCGGAAAATCGGGATTTCTTCAAAGAAATTCCATCACTTATCCAGATTATTTCATCAAATGAAGTGGAGGGCTTTGATAGCGTTAAAGGGCATTTTAGCTTCGATAATCAGTCTCAACAAACTGAAGCTGCACCTTCGACTTCATCAGCTATGGTAAGTATGACTGACTATGCTCTGCCTCTGAAAGGGAGAAGAAACAGGACACCACTTTCCACTTTCTAGCTTGGTCTAGAATAATCACTGCACAGTTAAAGTTCCTAGATAAGCATTTGCCAGTACTTTGTTCTAATCATTATTGCGGTTGTCGCTGTTGTGGTAGCCGAACCAATTGTTACTATTTTTATTGTATTGTTATGGTGGTTGTTACTCTTTCTATTTTAATCAATATATTTTTGCTGTTTAAAAATCCAGTTTTTGAAGAGTTTTTTTTTTTTTTTTTTTGTTTTGTTGGAATAGTGTTCATTAAGGGAGTGAGAAAGGAACAAAAACTTGTGTTCATCTATACTAGTTGCAGACATAATATTTTCTGTTGCATATGTGACAGGTAAGTGAATCTGCTGATGCCCAAAGCCAGAGCAAAGAGTCTCATATCATCAATCATCAGAGGATGCAATCTATCAGCATGCCATTGGATCTTGCTTCTATCAGCTTGCCAAATTCTCCTACCAGGGAAGCTGAATTGAAGAATCCAAAATCAGTTCTTTTTAATGTTAATGATATAGAAATGAGTAACGGAATTTCAAACTCTTCTGATGGTGTACATCAAAAGTCTGCAAAATGTTATTCTCAACCAATGCCTAAGGGGCGTGTATTAGATGGGCCAGTTGAGACAGCTGCAACCTTCACCCAGCATCCAAGTATAGCTAGGTTCAAGGATAGGAGATTTGATTCTTTCAAAACATGGTCTGGGAAGCTTGAGAGGCAGCTAACAAATCTTCGTGGAAAGCCACTAGAAGAGGAACCAGAAGAGAGGACGAAGAAATCAGACAGGGAACAAATTAATTTACCTGTGGACAGATACTTTGATGCATTGGAAGGGCCTGAGTTGGACACCCTTAGGGTATGTCGTTACCTTTATTCTTTCTCAGAAATTCAGTTCATATTATATTCAATTTGGTTGTGTGACAACATTTAGAAATAAAGCTCGTCCGAAAATGAAATATAGGTCCATTTTCTGTAAGATTGCTCTTGTAATTAATGAAAATTCATCCTAGTAACTCGTTTGGTCTAGTATTAAATATATAACAATGATTGTAACTATTACAGGCTTCAGAGGAGATAGTGCTTCCGGATGACAGGACTTGGCCATTTCTTCTTCGGTATCCCGTCTCTTCGTTTGGTATCTGTCTCGGAGTTAGTAGCCAAGCAATACTGTGGAAAACTTTGGCCACCTCTGAGTCCACAAAGTTTCTGCACATAAGCAAAGATATAAACCTTATTCTGTGGTTCATCTCCGTTGCTCTTGTTGTCATTATCTCTTCCATCTACCTTATGAAAACACTTCTCTACTTTGAAGCAGTTCGTAGAGAGTATTACCACCCAATCCGTGTCAACTTCTTCTTTGCTCCTTGGATAGCTCTGCTGTTTCTAGCTCTTGGAGTGCCACCTTCAGTTACCAAAACCTTGCCTGAACCACTTTGGTACATTCTCATGACTCCAATTTTTTGTTTTGCGTTGAAGCTCTATGGACAGTGGATGTCAGGCGGTCAAAGGAGGCTGTCAAAGGTGGCGAATCCTTCAAACCATCTCGCCGTTGTTGGGAACTTTGTGGGGGCATTGTTGGGTGCTTCAATGGGGCTAAAAGAGGGGCCTATCTTCTTCTTTGCTGTTGGTCTGGCACACTACACTGTCCTATTTGTAACTCTCTACCAGAGACTTCCAACGAATGCAACACTCCCGAAGGAACTCCATCCTGTTTTCTTTTTGTTTGTTGCGGCACCAAGTGTTGCTTCTATGGCGTGGGCAAAGATTAATGGATCCTTTGATTATGGATCACGGATTGCATACTTCATTGCCATGTTCCTTTACTTTTCACTGGTTAGTATCCAATCAATTAATTAAATACATAAACATCATTGATGTTTGTTACCCCATGATCTTGTATAATGGGTTTCTAACCTCTGCTATCTCTTTTCAATTTGATTTTGCAGGCTGTAAGAATCAATTTTTTCCGAGGATTCAAGTAAGTAACATGGATATTGCTCTTTTTCGGCGAGACAATCTGCTCTGAAGTGGATAGATGTACATTCATTCAATGATGGGGCACTCAACTTACATGTGATGCACGTGTCCCTCGATTGAGCGGATGTGCATACATCCTCTCATTGGACAGATTTTTCCTTTTCCAGGTACTCTTTTGTCACTTAAGGTTCATTTTTCTCAGATTGTTGTCTCTTGAATTTACAGGTTCTCGTTGGCTTGGTGGGCATACACTTTCCCAATGACTGGTGCTGCCATTGCTACCATCAGATATTCAAATGAAGTCACCAATGTAGTAACTCGAGGCCTTGTTATCATACTCTCTGCAGTTGCCACACTCACAGTAACCGCTCTGCTTGTAACTACTATATTGCATGCCTTTGTGCTCCGAGACCTCTTCCCCAATGACATCGCCATTGCCATTAGTGATAAAAGGCCAAAACACCACCACCATCACAGGAAGTGGTTCCATATAAGAAATGGAAGCTCAGAACAAAATGACATTGAAAACTTCTTGAAATTTGCCTGCCCCGATAGCAAAGATGTTGAAGCTGGGGTAGCTCCTCCCAGCACCGATGCTAAAGTAGTGTAATTTTCGGCTCTAGTATTGTAAGAATATCTTTGTAAATTTTCATCTCCCCATGAGATCCTCGCCATTTTCTGAATCTTCATCACTCTAACATGTGAGAAACACGTGATGTAGGAATCTTAGTGGTTTCAATGAATATGCTTAGAGATGAATTGAAGATTTATGCGGCTAGGATGATGAGTAATGTACCAAACTTTATGAATTTGTGTTTATTATATATTTTATATTTATCTACCATTAGAAATTTGATTATCGCTTACAAAATGGGTGCCAACTTTGTTTCATATTCAGCGTTTCTGCTACTTATAGAGGTGATTTCTATATGTTGTCTGCTAAATCAAATATAATATTGTTGTCTGAACTCTTGGCATTTAAATTTCAGATTTTAGATTGAAAAACAGATTTACTCCTAAGAGATATGTGAGACTAGATAAAAAACTTCGTTGGTTAATTTGCAATTTGATTTGTCCATAGAACAATATAAAAAGCCCAAGAAAAACAACTTGAAAGGCGATGGCAACATAAGTAAATGACTTTGATCACCAATTATCCCAGGCTCAAGTAAACAGCAAAAGGGATCCATGAGGCAGATCCTGCAAGTCCAACCATCAATCTGTTGGATCTCACGCCGTGCCAGTTAAATGGTTCCTGACCTGAGGGCTATTTAAAAATTGAGCAGTAGTAGCAGTTCCATTTAACCCCAACTTATACCTCTCATAAGACTTCAGTTCCAAAAATGCTCTATCAAAAATTTCAAAAACATATAAATAATCAACTCCAGTTACTCCACTAATTAATTTCAGAATAACCATTATTAGTGTTTCCGTTTCCTTTAGCGGAATAAATGAACTTGCTAATGTTGATAATACAATTAAGAGATCACTTGAAAAAGATGACTTAAAAAACAAGTATAAAAAATAGCCCTTTAATGTAAAACTAAGGTGGTGTTTTTTTAAATCACTTAACATTTTTTAAATCAAAACACTTTTTAGGACTTAATTTATACCACTTAATAAGATTTTTGTTTGCTTTTTTACATACTACTTAAAAACATGGTAAAAGTGCACCTTATTTTTAATATGAAAATTTTATCCTTATAATAAAAATATAAAATATTTATATTACATTTGTGCAAGCTCTTAAAATTAAATCAAAATTCTTGTTCATTCAAATAATTAATGTTATATTTATTACAATCTTTTAAAAATGAAATATTTTTTTTATGGAAATTAAAATATATGGCGTAAAATAAATTGTTTACAAAATTAAATTGAAATATTAATATAGTAATAAATTAATAAGCTTATTTATTATAAAAACCAATATATTTATATTTTGTTTGATATAAGTCAAGATTATCAATAATTATATACTTTAATTATATTTTAATTAATTTATTACATTAAATTTTTATTTATATTAATTTTATTAACCAATGCATGTAAAACAAGTCAAATTTTAAAATAATATTATTAAATTTTTATTTATATTAATTTTATTAACCAATGCATATTTATTAAATAAATTATATTATTGTAATTATTCTTTTTATATATTTTATATCATATACATACATAATTTAATTTTTAAATTAAAATTTGAATTGCAAGGCAGTAAGTAATATTATATTATTTAAATATTTTATTTAAAACAAAAAATAAAGAATTTGAATAAAAATAAAATATTTAATATTAATATATTTTTATTTTTAATATGAAATATTTTTAATTAATTATATAACTTTTAGTAATTGAATATAAAGAGTATTTATGAAATAAAATTATCACAAGAGGACAGTTTAGACATTTCAAATTTTTCAGACATTTGGAAGAAAAAAAGTGATAACTTTTCACTTTTTATTTTTAGACAATTTTATCTGAAAATAAGTAATTAGATGTAAAAATAAATATACAAAAATTTTTTAGCCTTTTAAAACTTAATGGATTCAGATTTCAATAGCCCAATCAAATGGGCCCTAAATCTTTTATTGCACCCACATTTATTTTATAGTTTCATCATATTATATCATGAAACTAAGAATAAAAAATAAAAAAATTTTAAGATCTTAGAGTTAACATGAAAATTAGGGCTAAATGATAAGGATATGAAACTCCTTATCTTTTATATACTCATCTGCTTCCAGAAAAAGAATATGAACCAAAAGAAACAAAAAGTATTAGATTAGATTGGTTAAATAATAATAATAATAATAATAATAATAATAATAATAATAATAATAATAATAATAATAATTATTATTATTATTATCAAAGAGAAAAAATAAATTCAAAAATTTTAAAAAAACTAAATAATTTTTTTAAAACAACAAATTTTAAATTTATTTATTACTTAAAAATAAAAAATAAAATAAAATAAAAATTTTTAAAATTTTTTTAGATTTAAAAATAAATATAAAAGTTAAAAATTAAAAGATAAAATAAAAATTAAATAAAATTAAAATTCTAATATTATAATTAATTTTTTTAAAATAAAAAAATTTAAAAATAAAAAAAATTATTTTTATTATTTTTAATTAAAGATATTAAAATAATTAACTGGTGCATACATTTCTTCATACGTTCATCAAGCCACAGAGGAAAACAAAAACAAAAGAGGATCTTGGTACATTGATTCTTCCAAACATTAAAAGGACCATAAAAAATAAATAATTTATGATCATAGCCTTGAAAATAAATAAATTGGATTCTCCACGTTTACCTGTTTATGTTCATTATTTTCCTGTTTCATGACTGCTTTCTCCATGACTTGAAAAATAATATATAAATATTAAGAGTTAATTTTGTTGTTCAAGAGTTGAGTTTTACGTTCAAAAGTTCAAGAGTTTCAATTTGTATGTATATAAATTATGGTTTGTAATTATTTTAGAGAATTAGGGTTTATTGTATAGTAAATACTTGGGAATGTGTATATAGAATTTTTTAGTTCTTTTTAGTAATTTTATTTTAAGAGAAAATTATAAAAGAAAATGAAATAAAAGTGTAGGCGAATTAGAGGTGAAAAGAGGGGACTAAATAAAAGAACTCTAAATTCAGTTTCAATTTTGTGATGTGTAATTGTTTCTGTGCTCCCTGGAAAAAACAAGGCAATATGTGTTTGAATCATCTATAAGTAGAAATTTCCACCATGGTTATATACTAAGAATAATAAAAACAAATTACAGTTTCAAATTAAAATAATATTGTGCGTGTAATTATTTATACGTTTAATATGACAATGTCGTGTTATTCTCATGTCATTTTTATAATTATTTTTACATTATCAATAGATTGTATGTATAGTATTTCTCATTTTAAAAATCTATCCTGATCTGCTCTGAATTCAATTAAAGAAGTAATCATCGAATAGAAAATTTAAGAAAAAAATTTATTACTTCGGAAAGATAAGCGTGGTTTTGAGTTGACAAACAAAATTGTGCTATTACTTTGTAAATATCTTATGTATATAATGAAATCCTAACAGTACACAAATGACAACTCGGGTTTTCTGCTTTCTGTTTGTAATTCGATTAATGTTGGACGCAACAAACTTTTTTTTTCCCAATTAGACGATTTTTTTACGACATCGTTTCATACACCGGTAATTCGGATTATCAGCTTCAGTTTGTTGCCGAATGATGCGTAAAGAAACTTTGACTAAGAGAAGATCCGCTTTGGGGAACTCCATCTAGCTAAGATTTTAATCCAAAGCATGAAGCAAAGATAAAAGATTTATTATTAGAAGTACATATTCTGATATATGCAAGCTTTGGCTCAATGAAGTACCTCTCATTTACAAATTACAATCAACAACAAAGCTGGTTTTCAAGAATAAGCCTTACATGTAGTAAACAAACTTGAATGAACATAAAATTACAGGATAAAATTAATTTACAGCTAATTTGAAGCGATATCTCCAGATGAAGACATTGAAGAAGGGGATTGCGTTCGGAGCACAGGAAGCAACTGTTGAACAGTTGAAGTTTGCATCACGCGGCGAATACCCGGCAGTTATGGAATTGCTTCCAAGTACTTGAAGATCAATATGGTGACCAGGGATATGGCAACGAGAGCCCAGATAACACACTTGAGGCTCAATGAAAACTGCATCGTAATTGTCAAGATGAACGCAGTGAAAGCAGCGAGGATTGCAACTTTCTCTAACACTTTGGATTTGACAGGAAACATGAGGCCAATAAGTTTTGCAACAAAGAGAAAAAGGAAGGTTAATAAGATACCAAAAGAGAGCCAATGGTTGGCAAGAGAGAATTCTAATTTGTTTTGAGCAAACTGGAGAGCTATTTCAAGGGCTGACTCAAAGCAAAATATAAAAAAGACGCTTTGCCATTCCAGACCTTCTTCAGCAACATTTGAAATAACTGGTTGAAGTTCTCGACCAGGGATTGGAGAAGGTGATAGCTGCGGTGGTTCTGATGGTAGAGGGTTTGCTTTAGGGATTTGGGACATAAATTTGGAAAGTGAAAAACTAATTGCTATAAGCACGCATAGGGTGATCATTTTCTAGCTTCTCAGCTTGCTAATATGCTAAACTTCGTGGTTCAGTTGGTTTCCTTATATAGACCAAGACTATCGGATGTATTATTCGAAATCGACATAATGTAATGTCAATTGCCAGCAGGATTTAACATCTTCTCTGGTGAAGTCACAGCGTCAAACACGTCGGATATATCCGACTCCGACTTCGAGATCTCTATTGCGCTGAGCTTCAACTAACTTTTAAAAATAAAAAATTGAAATATTGCAACAGCTCTATATCAAATATCAATAACATAAATTCAAGATCAGAAAACCAAAAAAAAAAAAAAATACATGGACAAATAAATTTAGAAATTCTTTTGTATATGTTTAGAGGATTGCTTTGGGAACTTGGATTATTTTTATATATTTGTTTTTGTTGATGCACAGTTTCCGGACGGCCGGGGGAGCGGGTCGGAGCTCGGGTCGTGCGACGGGTCCGGTCCTGCGAGCACAGAAAAACGGTCAGGGGTTCTGGCGGTGGTGCCGGCAGTGACCCTCCGACGCTCAAGTCAGTATCCGGCACTCCGGAATTTTCTGAGAGAAATTCCTAGAGAGAGAAGCTCTCAAAAATAGAGGAATTGTAGAGAGATAATAAGTTCAGAAAAATGTGCATTACCTTGAGCAACGTTTCGGAGGGTTTATATAGGAGTTGGGATGGGCCATTGTGGGACCCAGATAATAGGCCCAGGTGATGGGCTACAGTAATGGGCTTACTGTAATGGGCCCAGACAATGGGATACGGTAATGGGCTTACCGTATTATAAATAATTGAGCTGGGCCGGGTCATTGTGGGACCCAGATAATGGGTCCAGATAATGGGCCGCAGTAATGGACCACAGTAATGGGCTTACTGTGTTAGAAATAATTAGGCCCAATATTATTATGGCCATAACAGTAGTCCCCCCAGGCCCAAGTTGACCAATGGGTCGACGTAGGGACTATTTAGTTGTTTCTGGGCTAAAAATAAATGTGTCAGGGGGCCAGCCCAAAGATGTGATTTATTATACACATATAAGTCTAACGTGACTTGAACCCTAGGTGGGCGTCACAAAGACGGCAATTATGTAATTAATAAATATGGTGCAGGCTTAAAAGAAAATGAAGTGAATGTGTATATGGAAATGGAGGGGTCGAACCATAATTTCAAGGATAAAGGAAAAAGCGTAGCTGTTATACCGATTCACGCTGCTGATTCTGCTGAAGGTGGCGGATGGATTAAAAGAGAATCACGGGTTGTTGTGACATGGAAGGCTGATTATATGGAAGGACCAAGTACCAGGGGCTTCGGGTTGTTTACTAGCTCTCCTGTCAGTAAAGCTGTTGGTACCCGTGATTCGACCCAAGCTCCTGGTTCTCCAAGCCATGGAAGGAGTATTCAGTCCTTAACGAACACATTTCGTACAAACTCTGATGGGTTCACTGCATCAATGTCTTCATTGGTGTCATGCGGATTGTGGCTTACGAGAGTCTTTTATCCGAAATGGTCGCAGCGTGACTGGGACTCAAGGGTCGACTGAGATGCAGTTCCATTGTGTTGCATGTGATCATCCGTCTGAAATGTTTGGCTTTGTGAAGGAGGTTTTTCAAACTTTTGCTAAGGAATGGTCAACTGAGACAATGTCCAGGGAACTTGAATAAGCTGAGAGAATTTTTTCTGCCAGCAAGCATATGAGAGGGAGAGCCCGCGTGGGGCGTGCGAAGCAAACTTGCAAGGGCGAGCTGCTATGCACGCCCATGCGAGCAGCACCCTCACGAGGGCTTGCTGTGTGCAGCAAGCTCGCAAGGGCGAGCTGCTATGCGTGCACAGCACGCCCGTGAGGGCGAGCTGCTATGCCCATGCGAGCAGCGCCCTGGCGAGCTGCTACTTCGCAGCGAGCCCGTGAGGGCGAGCTGCTCGCAGCGCGCTCATGAGAGCTGGGCGACAAGGGAGAAGCAGGCGAGGGTTGGGCGAGCATGGGAGGAGCAGGCGAACCGAGTGCTGGGCGAGAGGGAGAGGTGACCTGCCTGCGGGGCGCAAGGAAGCAGCAGGCGAGCTCGCGACGGGCTAGGGGCGAGCCTGGTGTGCGCAGGCGCGAGCGGCGAGGGCTGGGCGCCTGGGCTGCTCGCGTGCGTTGTGGGCGCTGGGTGCTGGGAGCCCGCGTGCGTGCTGGACGCTGGGCGCTGGGCGCGGGACGCTGGGCGCTGGGCGCGCTGGGTGCTGGGCGCCCGCGTGCGTGCTGGACGCTGGGCGCGCTGGGCGCCCGCGTGGGTGCTGGACGCTGGGCGCTGGGCGCGGGGCGCTGCTACCTGCGTTCATGCAGGTTTACGTAAGTTTTACAAGGACTCCCTCCAAGAAATTTGAATAAGCACGGGGGCATATCAGCAAATTTCAAAATTTTCATTATATAACCTCGGGGGTGTTGGTGTAAAATTTCAAAACCTTTACTTAAAATCTGGGGGTGTTTCTGAAAAATTTCAAAACTTTATTTTTATTTTACGAGGGTGTTTCCGCGAAATTTCAAACTGCAATTTTTATTTCACGGGGGTATTTTCGCAAAATTTCAAACCTTTATTTTTATTTCGCGGGGGTGTTTTCGCGAAATTTCAAACTGCAATTTTTATTTCGCGGGGGTGTTTCCGCGAAATTTTAAACTTCAATTTTTTCTCCGCGGGGGTGTTTCTGCGATTTTTCAAACTTTAATATTTTTTCCCTCAATTTTTCCTCCGTGGGGGTGTTTCCGTGATTTTTTAAACTTAAATAATTTTTCCTCCGCGGGGGTGTTTTTGCGAATTTTCAAACTTAAATAATTTTTTCTCCGCGGGGGTGTTTCCGCGAATTTTCAAGCCTTAATATTTTTTCCTCCGCGGGCGTGCTTCCGCGGGTGTATTGCCGCGGATTTTCAGACTTGAATAATTTTTCCTCCGCGGGAGTACTTCCGCGGATTTTCAAGCTTTAATATTTTTTTCCTCCGCGGACGTGCCTCCGCGGGCGTGCTTCTGCGGACGTGCTTCCGCGGGTGTGCTTCTGCGGACGTGCTTCCGCGGGTATGCTTCCGCGGACGTGCTTCCGCGGATTTTCAGATTTGAATAATTTTTCTTCCGCGGGTGTGCTTCCTCGGATTTTCAAACTTGAATAATTTTTCCTCCGCGGGTGTGCTTCCGCGGATTTTCAGACTTGAATAATTTTTCCTCCGCGGGTGTGCTTCCGCGGATTTTCAAACTTGAATAATTTTTCCTCCGCGGGAGTGCTTCCGCGGATTTTCAAGCTTTAATATTTTTTTCCTCCGCGGACGTGCCTCCGCGGGCGTGCTTCCGCGGACGTGCTTCCGCGGGTGTGCTTCCGCGGACGTGCTTCCGCGGGTATGCTTCCGCGGACGTGCTTCCGCGGATTTTCAGATTTGAATAATTTTTCTTCCGCGGGTGTGCTTCCGCGGATTTTCAAACTTGAATAATTTTTCCTCCGCGGGAGTGCTTCCGCGGATTTTCAAGTTTTAATATATTTTTTTCCTCCGCGGGTGTGCTTCCGCGGATTTTCAAACTAGAATAATCTTTCCTCCGCGGGCGTGCTTCCGCGGATTTTCAAGCTTTAACACTTTTTTTTCTCCGCGGGCGTGCTTCCGCGGATACACATTTTTTTTTTCCCCCGCGGGCGTGCTTCCGCGGACGTGCTTCCGCGGGTGTGCTTCGGCGGACGTGCTTCCGTGGGTATGCTTCCGCAGGTGTGCTTCCGCGGATTTTCAATACCATCCCCCAGCATTTTTTTCTACCTCAGATAATGAACTGGAGGTTTGAAAAGTGGTGGGAGGCTGACTGTTACACCCTTGATCTTCGCACATGGCTGGCATAACATGCCTTGCGTTACGCCATGGCTTGGAGGGGGCTGCAAGGGTGCATGCCCACGAGAAGCATATGGGTGAGTGCTTAAGCAAGGTGTGGAGACGTTGCATGGCGTCATTGATGCGCGAGGGGAAGCGCAAGGCAATGTGAACGCTGACACAGGGGGATGTGTAGCGCAACGAAATAATACGCATGCATTGGTAGCGAGCGTAGTATGGCACGCACTTGCACGCACATGTGATGGGCGTGGCATAGTGAGATAACATGCACGTACGGGTGGTGAGCATGATGTGTGGAGTGCACACGGGAGTTGGGCGCGACACAACGATGCTACGCGCATGTTGGGGGCAACGTAGCGCATGGACACTAGCACATGCACGCATGCGGGCCGGGACGCTTGCGGGGTAGCAAGCATGCGCATGGGTAGCGCACCACAAAGTGGTGACATGGCGCATGGCATCGGGCGACACGGCGCACAGCAGCGATTCATGATGCATATGGGCGTGTTAGTGGGCTTAAAATATGGCACATATCCAAGAGGATTGTGGTTCCTAAAAATAAGGAAATAGTGGGTGAAAGTTGCTTCCTAAGGTTTTGGAAATGTAACTTCCCCACTAACTTAGTGGTTGAGAGGGTTCAACCATGTCCTTGAGAACAGGAATGACAGTGGGAAGTTAATTCCCATATTCCATGCCTCCATCCCACTCATGGGTAGTTATGCTCAGGAGGGAAGTGGGAAGTGACTCGAGGTGGTTACTTCCGGAGTGGGAAGTTACTCGGCGGAGTTAATTCCATGCCATGACCTTTAACCATGGGTGGTTATACCCATGAGAGGAAGTGGGGAGTTACGGGTAGTTAACTCCCATGATCTCCGCTTGCGGGGGAGTGGAGGATTATGTGGCAGTGTAGGAGCGCACCACCTAGCCTAGTAGTTGGGGATGTCAACTACACGGAACTTAGCAACCAGGGTTGTTGGTTGGCTATATATCTGTACCAAGATGGTGGGCTGGAAGTAGGTAGACCCTCCAGGGGGAGGTCTCCAGGTAGAACTCTACAGGGATAGAGAGTGACACAAGGGGAAAACACTTAGCGAACGGAGTAGCTAGTGTGAGTGTCATTGTGAGTCTTTCCAGCACACAATCTTGGGGCTGATTGTATTCTTTTTACTCTTTTCATTTTATCGCATAGGGGAGAAGCAAGTGAGCGCAGGGCGCGCTATGGAAAAACATTCAAGGCGCTGGGCGCGCAAGGGTGAAAGCATGCTAGGCGCTGGGCGCGCAGGGAAAGGCATGCTAGGCGCTGATCGCAGGGGAAGGGCATGCGAGGCGCTGGGCGCGCGAGAGGAAAGCATGCTCGGCGCTGGGCGCGCAGGAGGAAGGCATGCCAGGCGCTGGGCGCGCAGGAGGAAGGCATGCTAGCGCTGGGCGCGCAAGGGGAAGCATGCAATGCGCTGGGCGCGCAAGAGGAAAGCATGCTCGGCACTGGGCGCGCGGGAGGAAAGCATGCTATGCGCTGGGCGCGCAGGAGGAAAGCATGCTAGCGCTGGGCGCGCAAGGGGAAGCATGCAATGCGCTGGGCGCGCAAGAGGAAAGTATGCAAGGCGCTGGGCGCGCAAGGGGAAGGCATGCAAGGCGCTGGGCGCGCAGGAGGAAGGCATGCCAGGCGCTGGGCGCGCAGGAGGAAGGCATGCTCGGCGCTGGGCGCGCGGGAGGAAAGCATGCTATGCGCTGGGCGCGCAGGAGGAAAGCATGCTAGCGCTGGGCGCGCAAGGGGCAGCATGCAATGCGCTGGGCGCGCAAGAGGAAGCATGCAGGCGAGCTCGCGACGGTTGGATGGGCAGTCCTGTGTGTGCGTTGTTCATGTGGGCGTAGAGTCTGAGGGCTGGCCGCCTCTGGGCCTGACTGCCTCGCTTTTGTGCGCGATCGGGCGCGGGCGGCTGTGTAGGTTCGATCGATTGCCTTGGGCGCTAGGGGATGAGGTTGTTTTAGGGCGCACGCGGGTGCGTGTACGGGACGTCTGGAGCGCTGTGGTGGGACGCTGGGCGCTGGACGCGCTGGGTTGTGGTCTGGAGCTCGGGCCGTGTGACGGGTCCCTGGTTCTCTTTGCGAGCACAGAAAAACGGTCAGGGGTGCCGGCGCTAGTGCCGGCGGTGACCCACCGACGCTCAAGTCAGTATCCGGCACTCCGGAATTCTCTGGGAGAAATTCCTAGAGAGAGAAGCTCTCAAAAATAGAGGACTTGTAGAGAGATAAAGAGTTCAGAGAAAATGTGCATTTGTCAACATGTAAAAAGTTCCCTTGAGCAACGTTCCGGAGGGTATATATAGGTAAGTCGGAATGGGCCATTGGGAATCCCAATAATAGGCCACCAGGACTGATGCCGGCTACAGTAGGGCTATCTTGTAATGGTGCCATGGTAATGGTGATACGGAATGGGCTTACCGTATGGGCCCGGATAGTAGGATACAGTAATGGGCTTACTGTATTAGGCCCAGCTAATGGGATACAGTAATGGGCTTACTGTAATGGGCCCAGATAATGGGATACAGTAATGGGCTTATTGTAATGGGCCCAGATAGTGGGATACGGTAATGGGCTTACCGTATCATAAATAATTGAGCTGGGCTGGGTCCTGTGGGATCCCAGATAATGGGCCCAATATGGACTACAGTAATGGGCTTACTGTGTTAGAGACAATTAGGCCCAATATTATTATGGCCATAACAGTAGTCCCCCCAGACCCAAGTCGAATAACGGGTCGACGTAGGGGCTATTAAATTATTCATGGGCCCAAATAATGGGCTACAGTAATGGGCTTACTGTAATGGGCCCAGATAATGGGATACAGTAATGGGCTTACTGTATTAGAAATAATTTAGCGAGGATAGGACATTGTGGAACCCAGATAGTAGGCCCAGACGATGGGCTTCAGTAATGGGCTTACTGAATTAGAAATAACTAGGCCCAGATGATGGGCTTCAGTAATGGGCTTACTGAATTAAAAATAATTGAGGCCCAATATTATTATGGCCATAACAGTAGTCCCCCCAGGCCCAAGTTGACCAATGGGTCGACGTAGGGACTATTTAGTTATTTCTGGGCTAAAAATTAAATGTGTCAGGAGGCCAGCCCAAATATGTGATTTATTAAACCCTAAGTTGGTACTCTATATAAGACACAAGTATTGGGGAGTAGGGTTTACTCAAAAATAGGAGAGAGCACCCGGGAGGCGAGCAGTACAAGTGACCCCAGCAAACAGGACTCTCCAACCTGAACCCGGATTTTCCAACCGCCACAAGTAAGTACTTTTCACTTGTGTATACACTTTAGAATTCATGGATTAGGCTTAAAATTTTTGTGTTTATTATGGTCTTGCGTGAGAACATGTCAATGTTTGCACATATGTTCCCTTTGCGAATTTATGTATGAGAGAAGAGGAAACATGCATGTGTATTCGGTTGTGTTGGAAGAAGAAATTCAGGGGTGTTCGAGTGTGATGGAGGGAGGAAATTTGACTGGGTGAGCTGCTATGCATGCGAGGGCTGCCTTGGGCGCGCAGCGGGCTCGCGGGAATGAGCGGGTTCGTGTGTGCTCGGGTGTGCAGCCCTTGTGTGTGCGTGGGAGCTCCCGCAGGGCGCACGCGGTCGAGCTCCCGCAGCGCCCAGCGCACGCGGGCGAGCTCACGCAGCGCGCAGCGCACGCGGGCGAGCTCACGCAGCGCGCAGCGCACGCGGGCGAGCTCCCACAGCGCCCAGCGCACGCGGGCGAGCCGCTGCGCCTCTTGCACGTGCGGGCGAGCTAGCGTGTCCCCTGGTGCTCGGGGGCGAGCTCCTGAGGCGCCGGGGGCGCCTGGGTGGCGAGGTCCGGCGACGGGTTGGTGCTGCATGCTGCATGCAGCGTTTGAAAAGTCCAAGGGCTTTCTTGGAAAAAATTAAATAAGTGCAGGGGCGTGCCTGCAATTTTCGAATTTTCATTTTATAATTTCGGGGGTGCTAGTGTAAAATTTCAAACCTTTTACTTAAAAATTGCGGGGGTGTTTGTGAAAAGTTTCGAAACTTCATTTTATTTCGCGGGGGTGTTCCCGCGAATTTTCAAACTTCAAAAATTATTTCTCCGCGGGGGTGTTTCTGAAAATTTTTCAAACTTAAATAATTTTTTCTCCGCGAGGGTGTTTCTGAAAATTTTTCAAACTCAAATAATTTTTTCTCCGCGGGGGGTTTTCTGCGAATTTTTAAACTTAAAATATTTTTTCTCCGCGGGGGTGTTTCTGAAAATTTTTCAAACTCAAATAATTTTTTCTCCGCGGGGGGTTTTCTGCGAATTTTCAAACTTAAATAATTTTTTCTCCGCGGGAGTGTTTCCACGAATTTTTAAACTTAAATAATTTTTTCTCCGCGGGGGTGTTTCCGCGGATCCGCGGGCGTGATCCCGCGGATTTTTCAGACTTGAATAATTTTTCTTCCGCGGGCGTACTTCCGCGGGTCTGCGGGTGTGCTTCCGCGGACTTTCAAGCTTTGATAATTTTTCCTCCGCGGGTGTGCTTCCGCGGACTTTCAAACTTGAATAAACTTTCCTCCGCGGGCGTGCTTCCGCGGACTTTCAAGTTTCAATATATTTTTTCTTCCGCGGGTGTGCTTCCGCGAACATTCTAACTTTGAATACTTTATCCTCCGCGGGTGTGCTCCCGCGGACTCTCGATACAGTCCCCCAGCAATTTTTTTTTTTTTTTTTTTTTACTCACCTCTTCCTTCCCTCAGTAGACTTGGTTTGATGACTAACGACCCCTCTTTGACTGTGCAGATGGCTAGAGTCAAAACCACTGTAAGGTTGATACGGGGGGAACCGAGTCATCAAACCCAGTCTTCCAGAGGCAAGGATCCGGCGACCAACCGTAAAGAAGTTAACGAATTTTATCAAAACTTCTTGGGTCCGGATCGGGAGTTGGGACAAAAATCTGTCAACCATGAGGTGGTAAACACTGAAGGGGACAGCGACTGGTCGTCCTCTGCTACCTCGGATAGCGAACCGGAGGCTGAAAAGTGGTGGGAGGCGGACCATATTGATAACCAGCTTCCAGAAGACCGATTAAAGACATATAGAGCCCATTTCCTTATCCCCGCTTCAGTCATCCTGTTTCTTCCAAGGAAGGGTGATCGGTGGAGTAAGTCACCCCGCGGTGTCATTGGTTTAAGCTTAGAGCTATTGAGAGCTGGTCTCCGGGTGCCTTTTGATAACTACGTTCGCCGTATACTCGATGCTATGGGCATCGCTCCTTCCCAACTGTCGGCCAATGGGTGGAGGCTTCTGATAGCTTTTCAAAGTTTATTCAGAAGCGCCGGCCTTGGCGACCCTACCACCAATCATGTTAAGCACATATTTGCCATTCACCCGCCGAATGGAGAGAAGACGGGTTACTATTATATATCCCAGCGAGGGAAGACGGATGACCCCAACCGCCTTTTTGGCATTCCTTCCCATGTGAAAGAATGGAAGTTTAAGCAATTCTGGTGTGGTGGTGGTTGGAAGTATCAGGAAGGTGCTCGTCCAAAAGGGGAGAAGTTGAAGATTAGGAGGCATTTTGGTGTTTGTGGTACCATATTATAATGGCTCCTTATCTGACTTTGTTATGACCACTCTTGATCGACTGACATTATTTTCTGTTTTTGTTGCAGCTTCTTGGACCAAGCGTCCGCTGTTGTCTCAAAAAGAGAGGGACGACTTGCAAGTGGTGCTCAAGCTACCCGTGGATGCGAAGAACGTGAATAACCTCACTGATCGGGAGCAGTTGGCCCGTCTTGGCTTATCACCTCCCATTCCTCCGGAAGGTAAGCTGGGTCATTACTTTTCGATCTTACTTCATCAAACATGTGCTTGCAGTCTTACCAGTTTTATTTTCGTGCAGGACTATTCCCATTACATCCTACCAAGAAGCGGTTTGCTCAACTCGTAGCCAAGATGCCACTTAAGCCTTTCACTCATGACAAACCTAGTTCATCCCAGAAAGAAGCGGAGTGGCAGTCCTCCAATTCTCAGACCTCCGAAGAGGAGAGCTAGTAGTCACAAGGAGGCTCCCGTACGGAAGCCAGTTCCTGAAAGGTCTGCCTCCGTTCAGCCTGCGGGTGAAGTGGCAACCTCCCAGCCTACTGGGAGCCGTTTACCTTCAGCCACTCAGCTACCCAAGCGCTTTACTTTTGACAGTACGGGCTTTCAGGGCGGCTCAACATGTGGAGACTACCTTCAGGAGTTGTCTCAAAATGCTGCACGCCTCATGCCTACCAATGTCTTTCCAGGAGACGTAAGACTCTCATACTTTGATGCGATCGCCGTCGGGATGGGCATCATCCTTCAGGTTAGGCTTCATTGAAACCCTCTCTTCCTTTTTTCTATATACTTTGACAGTCATGCCTTAACTCCTTCCCTCTCCTTGCCTTCCTTTCTGTAGGCGACAGGACCCTTGGCTCAAGGGGAGTCTACCAATACCAACCTCCTCAAGGAAGTAAACCTTCTCACTTCCGAGGTTGACGACTGGAAGGCGAAGCATCTAGTCTGCCTTGACAACTTAACCGAGACGGAAAGTAGAATGGCAGAGATGAAGGAACAGATTGGTAGGCTGAAGGCTGACTTGTCCGAGGCCAAGAAGGAGGCAGCTATCCAGCGTAAAAGGGCCAATGATTTTAGCCAAGAACTTCGAGAGAGAGCTACTGCTGAGCAGGGTAGGATAGGCAAAGCAGTGGCTCGCTTCCGTAGGGGTCGCATCTACCAGCAAGCTATGGAACGCTCCTACATTGAGGGAGTCAATGGGGTGCGTAGATGGTTCCATGACCGCCATCCAGAGATTGATCAGTCACCCATAGCTGAGGAGTTAAACTTGGTGGAAGAGCCTATCCCTACAGCGAACCCCGATCCTGAGCAATTCCGCCGCCTCATCCTTAAAGATAAGGATTATGAGTCGACATTGGACATAGCAGCTTGGGAGGCCAAGCAAGGCGACTCTACCTCGCCGTCTTCAGAAGAAGAAGGAGGTGATGAGGCCACTTCTTAGGGATAATTGGAATTCTTCCAAGTAGGTAGATGCTTATTCATAGGAATAACCATATCACGGCTGCTCTCCAGGCCTTGATTTTACCTTTTACTGTCTTTACTTTCGATTCAATGTACTAGTTGAGGATGTGTGGCATCCCTCAACCAATTTTCAAATAATAAGAACACTAAAATTTTTTCTCTCTGGTGTTGTATTCTTTTACTTGTTCCATCTCATTGCAATTTGGTTATACGTGTGCTTTAAGGAGGTGCAGTCACAAGAATTCTGAATAATCTGAGCACTTTATTAATAACCTCTTTATTGGTCTCCCTATGGGAGTTGTTACACATGCATAAGCTCCTGGGCGGAGTCACTGCATATAGAGAGGCGTGCGCATAAATCCTGGGCGGAGTTAATACATATAGAGAGAGGTTACAAGTAGTATTTCTTTGAGTGCTCGAGATTCCACGGACGAGGGAGCAACCTCCATCCGTGGTGACCAGTCCGTAGGTGCCTGGTCGGGCGACTGCTTTGACTCGATGACAACCCTCTTAGTTAAGCCATAATGCTTCGTCAATGGGTTCTCGAGTATTTTGTGGCACTTGACCGCCTAGTTTATGACCACGGGAGGTTCTCCTCGGATTGTTAACAACTTATGTGCCTTCTCTTTAAAGGCCATATTGTAGCACTCTCGGGAGGCTCGCTGTTCACCCCTAACTTCTCCTACACCAGTCGGTGTTGGAAATTTTAGGACATGATGATAAACACCCATCACGGCCTTGAAGTCATAGAGTGACGGCCGACCAAGGATGGCATTATACACTCCCGGATGGTCTACCACGAGAAAGTTTACCATCCTGGTTGTTTGCAGGGAACCTTCTCCCAAGGTCACTGGTAATGGAATCATTCCTTCAGGAATGACTTTTCCTCCAGTGAATCCTATCAGGGAAGTCTGGATGCCTCTCATATCTTTGCGGTTAAGACCCAACCGATCAAATGCATCCAGTGTCAGTATGTCAGCCGAGCTCCCGTTGTCAATCAACACTCTTCGTAGCCTTTTGTTGGCCACTATCACTGTGAGGACCAAGGCATCACAATGTGGGTGATGGATGCCCTGCGCATCTTGTGATGAGAAGGAGATAACGTCATGACTTCCTACATTGGTGGAAGAGGCTGTCAGGTTGACCTCGTGGTGAGTGAGGTCGTTTCTTGCTTGCCTGACCAGATGCCTTCGGGCTTGGGAGCTCGAACCGGCCACTACTCCCCCAAAGATTGTGGCTACTTCTTCCAACGGCTCCTTCCCTTTGTCATTTTTGTTGGATGACTCAGGGGGCCGATAAATATATTCCTGCAGTTGGCCATCCTTGATGAGACTCTCGATCTGTCTCCTCAATTCGAAGCAGTCGGCAGTATTATGACCATGGGCCTGGTGAAAGTGACAATACTTTCTCTTATCCCTTGTTTTTGGATTTGTCCGTAAGGGAGCAGGTTCTTTCAGGAGGCCTTTATCCTTGATTTCCTTAAGGATATCCTGCTGTGGCATGGTAAGCAACGTAAATGTACGGTGCTCCTCCTGAGGTTGATCATGATGCTCTTGACGGGGTCGGTTGGATGACCCTTGTAACAGGAAGTGATCATTTCGGATTGTGTTACGTGCAGAGTGTCGGTCCGAAACTGATTTACGATTTTTATCATGAGGCGTTCCTCTATGATTATCGTACGGTCTTCTATCTGTACGCGAGGAATTGGGTACCACCGGAGTTTGCCCAGGGTAATTGGCCTGAAAGATTTCCTCTGCATCAGCATGGCTAGAAACCCTTGTTAATGCTTCTTGGTACGTACATGGGAGGTTGACGGAGAATTCCCATGCTAGAGGGAGCTCCCCCCTGATTCCTTGAACCAAGCCTTGCATGGCGTAACCATCATGAAATAGGTCAACTCGTGAAACCTCCCGCTGATATCTATTCAAGAACGCACGAAGGGTTTCATTGCGACCCTGCTTGATTGAAAGAAGGCTCTGCGCTGGTCGACTCCGCGTTTTCATATTGTTGAAATGTGTGAGAAAACTGCGGGCAAGTTCATCAAAGCTGGAGATGGATGCAGCTGGTAGCCTTCTATACCATTGCCTAGCTGATCCTCCAAGGGTGAGAGAAAAGGTTCTACACATGATTCCCCCTGAGACCCCTTGTATCTCCATATGCGAAACAAAAGAGTCTAAATGCTCTCTGGGGTCTGTCGTCCCTTGATAAGGCTCAAGTTGCGGCATCCGGAATCCATGTGGATATCTCTCCCTTAGAATATCCTCAGCAAATGGTGATTCCCATTGTGGACGACCATCTTCTTCACCTCCTGAACGTTTAATCAGCTTCTCCAGTTTATGGATTTTTTCATCCATTTCTCGTTTGAACTCCGCATAATGATTGTCTGATGTCCCCTCCTCCGAGACATGCATTGAGGAATCATCTGGGCGATGATTTTTAACTCTGGGAGGTGGACTGGGGCGATTTCTTTTTAACCGATAATTACCTCCTGGAACGTAAGGGCCATGATAAGAATAAGCGGGCTGGTCAACATGACTTCCCCTTGGTACATGTTCAACACTCGTATGGTGCCTCTTGTTCAGGGAGTGTCGAAGGTCCACTGCTGCTAGCTGTTGTTCAGATACAATGTGTGAGGGAGGGGGAATCTGTGGGCGACCATACCCCCCTTGAACAACAGGATGGGGAGGATTTGGTTGAATTTCCTGATGGCGAGGCAATCCCGTAGTCTGGGCGACTAAATCAGGACGTCTACCAACATCTGTCTGGTCATTCGGTTCTACCATGGCACTCATTGGGTTATTCCTAGCGGTGTACGCAGCCTGTTGAGCATTTTGTCCAAATGCTTGGCTAAACACAGTCACCATACGGTTCATCTGTTCACTGAAATTCCGCATGGTATGTTCCATGGCAGTTAATCGATTAGCCTTACCCCTCTTCGGTCTTCTCAGTGGAAGCCGGGGTTGCCTGAGGTTAGGCCCTACCCCAGAGGATATAACTAACGCCCTCCCTGTATCGACTACCCTTCGGCGTCGGGGAGGCGCTTCCACCTCAATCTCTTCATCAACCTCTAAGGAGGTCGAGTGTTGAGATTCGTGACTCATGATGTTTTTGAGTACGTTAGGATGAGAGCAACAACTAAAGAGGCTTAGATTGTCGTTCCCACAGACGGCGTCAACTGTTGACGCACGGTTTCCGGACGGCCGGGGGAGCGAGTCGGAGCTCGGGTCGTGCGTCGGATCCGGTCTTGCGAGCACAGAAAAACGGTCAGGGGTTCCGGCGGTGGTGCCGGCGGTGACCCTCCGACGCTCAAGTCAGTATCCGGCACTCCGGAATTTTCTGAGAGAAATTCCTAGAGAGAGAAGCTCTCAAAAATAGAGGAATTGTAGAGAGATAATAAGTTCAGAAAAATGTGCATTTGTCAACTTACCTTGAGCAACGTTCCGGAGGGTTTATATAGGAGTCGGAATGGGCCATTGTGGAACCCAGATAATAGGCCCAAACGATGGGCTACAGTAATGGGCTTACTGTAATGGGCCCATGTAATGGGATACGGTAATGGGCTTACCGTATGGGCCCGGATAGTAGGATACAGTAATGGGCTTACTGTAATAGGCCCAGCTAATGGGATACAGTAATGGGCTTACTGTAATGGGCCCAGATAATGGGATACAGTAATGGGCTTACTGTAATGGGCCCAGATAGTGGGATACGGTAATGGGCTTACCGTATCATAAATAATTGAGCTGGGCTGGGTCATTGTGGGACCCAGATAATGGGCCCAGATAATGGACCACAGTAATGTGCTTACTGTGTTAGAGACAATTAGGCCCAATATTATTATGGCCATAACAAAAGGTATTGTTCTAAATTTTAAATATTATTTTATTAAGGTTTTGTACATATTTTGATAGGCTTGATTTTTGTTTATGTTTTTCATTCTTTTAATTTTTTATTCTTAAACTTTTTAATATTAATTCATCTATATATTATATTGATGTTAATTGTCATTTGTTTATATATTTATTATTTTGTGGTTTCCAAAAATGAAAATATAAACGGCATAAGGTTGGTGTAGTCCAAATGAAGAATGGGACCTTGCAATAATTCAACATTTTTTTTTGGTATGTTTAACGTAATAATTTAGTCAGACCTGGAATTTTTTTCTTTATTTATTTATATCCCTCATTACATTGTATTACTTGTTGAGAAAAATTTATGTAAGACACGTATATCACCTCAATATAGTGATTTAGTGAGCATATTCAATGAGATGATAACCCAAGATTAAGAATATATTAAAAAATTTGAAAAAAAAAAACAACTCAACAATCATATCCCATAAAATCATGGCAAGTTATCATAGGTGGTTGAAAAAATTGATAAAAAAACCTGGAAAACTAACCACCTTTATTACATGACTAAACATTAGTGGTTAGAAATACCACCTAGTTTCACGTAATATATATACATGAATATATTGGTATGATTACATCATATTACCACTCACGCTATCATCTCTCCAACTTTATTTGTATATATACTGAGATTGCATATGCATAAAGAAAATAGAATTGTTCTGTTTATGAAGGACAAGGGCAACGCAGTTCAGGTTCTCGGAATTCGATTCATTCATTCTTGTTAGCTTGAACTAAACGAAAAAAAGAAGAAAAAAAAAAGTTGAGGGTCCTTTGCAATGGATGGTAGAGATATTCACAATGGAAGTAGTAGTTCATTTTGGAGCAAGAAAACTAATGAAGTGTTTCCAAGATCTTCAAGAGATAAAGATGATGAAATGGCCTTAAAATGGGCTGCATTGGAGAAATTGCCAACTTTTGATAGTTTGAGGAAAGGAATACTCACCCCCTCCAAAGGTGGCCCCAATGAGATTGATGTCTTCAATCTTGGGCTGGAGGAGAAGCAGAAGTTGCTAGGAAGGTTGGTGAAGATTGCGGATGTTGATAATGAGCAGTTCTTGTTGAAGCTCTAGAATCGCATTGATAAGTAAATTTTATTTTTTATTTTTTTGGTTTTTGGTCTTTCTTTATATGTATAATGACACGACCTGCCCCTAGCTACACGGGCAAATCATGCGTTAAACTATGGAGTAACGACTGTTTCTTAACTCTTGTTTTTCTCATGGAACAAACTTGAAATTATTCCCATTGCAACTACAAATAAAATTTTTCTAACCATATAACTATTACAACCTTAACACATCCTTGCACCATCACGTGGCTGAGCCTCCAGACTTTCTAACTAGATCACATTTTGTTTTCACCTGGGGGGAAAAATTTTAAAAAGAAAGAAAAATAAAAACAAAGAGGTGAGTATAAAACTCAGTGAGTGGGAATAAAGATATATTTGTAAATAAATCTTAAAAAAATTATATTATTATAAAGTAAATCTTTGCTTTATATAAAAAAAATAATCTTAGTAACCCATAACTTTTATCTCATCTAAAATATCATAAAACTTTAAAATAAATAACTATTGAATGGCCAAATGCATCAAAATACTTCTTCTCGTTGACTATACTTAAAAGAATAAAATAATCATCTTCAATCATATAACAAAGATGCTCTTGATAATCATGTTAAAACATTTATTCAACTCTTATTTAAAATAATTGCATAACTTTCCGTACAAATATTCTAAAAAAAACTTATGTAACTCATGAGAAAAATTAATGCTTTTGTTTTCATAAAACCATAAAATAATGAAGCTGTTGAGAGTACATAAACTATCATAGTAAAATTCTTTCTCAAAATTTTGGAGAAATTTTATACAAATTTGCTAAACCTCTTTCTTTTCTGAACTTTTCTTTTCTTAATTCATATAAATATTTAAAACTTGTACTGATATACTAAACAGGTACCCCTTAAGCTGCTTGATCCTACCCGGCGAGATCTCACATCGCACAGGCAGAGTTATCTGTACCTGGCGAGATCTAACATTGCACAGGCCTGCTATACTAGTCATACGCAAGCACAGAGCTACTCCCAAAGAGCTAAAGCGTCCAGATCACACGGCCCAAAGCCTTATCTGTGTCTGAACGGGCCCTAAAGGCCTCTATCGATATCACTGTCTAAGTGATATGAATAACTGTTTGAGTATCTGGGTACTAGCTTAGTATAATATAAGCGCACTTTCTTATTTTTATTAAAAACTGATTTCATTGAAAAACTGCTTTATATGCTAAAGTTTCTCTTTTCAAGCAATTTATCAAAATCTGAAAATCTTATGCAAGCTAAAACTGAAAATATTTTTATTATTTGAATTAATCCCAGAAAACATTTAAAAGGACATTTCTAAATACTTTAAGAAATCCTTGAGTCAAATGACTATGAAAACTTTAAATATCAATGCTTTCATACTTTCTTTAAATTTACGAATTATAACTTTCTGAAAATTAAAATGCACTTTAAATATAAAATCTGATTTTTCTTTTCTAAATATTATATCTTTGTTCAAAAACTAATTTTAAAACTAAAATTCATGTCTACAACCATTTTAAAAACTAGCTTTGAAATATCTTAATGATTGAAAGCAAGTATAACAAATGGGTCTATCTGCCCTCAAGAAATACAAAAGAAACTAACTTGAATTCTTCTAAATTCGCTAAAATTCTCAAAAATTCTATAACATACTAAATAAACATAACTAAGTAAACACTGAAACATATTTCTTAACTATCCAAAAAAATAAATCTTCTACTCTCTCTAAAACTTTCTAAAATATCCATAAAAATAACATTCAAAGAATTTATTATAACTCATAAAATAAAATACTTTTTCACTCACTAATTTGGTTGCACAACTGGGTTAGCTCGCAGTTGATTCCAAAGTCGACGGTCCACCTAGCTGGCCACATCCTTCAACAAAGAATTAATCCTTCCTTATCCTAACATCATAAAAGAGCTCATCGCATCATATTCAATTCATAATCAACTTGAATGTTTAAAATTCCCAATATCCAACTTCATATCTTAATCCAATCAATCCTAATTAACTCTATTTTCAAACTTTTTAAACAGAACAGTTCTTGTTCTCTGATTTTTAATAAATAATTGACTTATCAAAATAGTCTAAGATTTTATACAGGTCTTCTACACATACATATCTAATACAATATAAAATTTCATAGCATTCTACATTCATTACATACCTCAAAATCTTCATGTTTCCAGATACAAAAATTCTGTAAATTCATTTCCAGAATTGACCTCTCTCTTTTCCAAAATACATGATAATTTGTAATAAATTCTTAAAATCACAAAACTCTCCAGATTTAAATTAGACATATATGCAAACTCTTATATCAAATTTCATAATTTTTGAAGACCTCTAGATACTTCAAATAACTTACCTAAAATTGATTTTTTGCAGAAAAACTGAATTTCCAGTAGTAAACAGTAAATTTTAAAAATTCATATAAAATTGCATACTCAACATTTTTCAGTGAATCCAACTTTAAACAAATCCTTAGGATGTCTATTTTAACATATATAAATTTAATAATCAGATTCAAAGCCAACAAATTGCAGGAATTTTCGGAAATACTACTATTCACAGAACCTTAGATTTCCATCATTATCATCAAAACTTAACATTCCTTCAAACAAATTCCATAAAAATCAATAAGAATATGAAATACCTTGAATAATACTTCTAATTTCATCATTGTTCTTCCTTCTCTCTCTATCTTCTCTCTCTAAAATTTTTTCAAATGCTAAATAACTCCTCTAAAATTCGTATCTATAGGTAGGAATCAAAATATTGAATCTAATTTAAGTTAAAGATGAAGGAATTATCTTGAGAAGGCCCTAAAAAAATCCTCCACAATTTACCACTTCCCTTGAGCTCTCTCCCCCTTCTCACGTCTGTCTTCTTCTCTTTTCTCTCTAGATTTTTCTTTCTTTGTTTTTTTTTCGTGTCTTATAATAATGGAATGAAGGAGAAATGGGCTGGGCTATAGGAGATGGGCTAATTATCAAAAATCGGTTGGGCTAAGCTGAAAATAGATGGGTTGCTTATAAAAATAAAACATGGGCTGGGCTTGCTAATAATATGAGCCCATGAATGGGGTGTTTCATATAATATATGCATGCATGTGTGCGGGTGTACTCGGTTTGTGTACTTTTTACTTTTGTGGGTTTTCTTGGCAGCCAAAAGCGGAGCTCTGTTCTGGCTCTTGAAGTTCTACTTTATCTTGTATATTTTGAAGTTTTAGTTATGATTTTAGTTATTATTGGATTGTTCTCTGAGTTGGGATTGAGCTTCCTAAAGTTGAGGTTCGATTCGATCATCTAAATGTGGAAGCAGAAGCATATGTGCGGAGTAGAGCTTTGCCTTCGTTCGTTAACTTCTCCGTCAACATAATAGAGGTAACAACTTACAACTATGAATCATTAATCTTGTAATTTTCTTTTTATGTATTTATATTGGTTTCTGGATAAGCTTTAACTTATATTTTACTCTGTTTTAATTTGGTTTGAAGGATTTCATGACTTCTCTCCATATTCTTTCAAATAGAAAGAAGCACTTGACAATCCTTAAGGATGTCAGTGGAATCATCAGACCAGGAAGATGACAACTGAATTCTTATTTTTGTTGCTTGAACCAATGAGATTTTGGAACATTTGGAAAGTCATATTTCTCATTTGGGTTCATTTCTTTGTTGCAGAATGACATTGCTTTTGGCCCAGTAGCCTTTCAAACTGAGCAACATGATTTTGAAAATTCATAAAAGCCCCAACATTGATCAAATCATTACAAAAACTTTCAATCTAGTAAAAGACATATGTAAGATTTATCTCTCCAAAAATCACAACGTCTAGTTCTATCAAAAGTAATTTATTTTGCGTACTCTGTTCTGAAAATTGAAAATTTCACATGTATAAACACAAATTTGAAAAATCATAACAATTTCTACAGGGCTTTAAAAACCATGAAACTTCCTATTTTATAAGAAAACATGTTCAAGATTTCACATATTAAAAAATTAGGGGCTTTCATGAAGATAATGTCCCTAATCTACTATTCGTTTCCCATGCTATGTTTTGAAATAGGGGATTTCCAAATTGTTTTAGTAGAGTTTAAAAATTTATCAAAAATTGTACACTTCAAATTTTCAGGTGAATGAAAATTCTAAATGATCTTAAACATGTCTAGTTTAAGATACACAAATTTCAGAGTAAAAAAGAAACCCTAAAATTTCTAAGAATTTTTGGATTATATACTGTCCAGCAATAGACCCTGCAGAGTTTTAGATTCAAGCATCACCTATGGCTTCCTAACATCATCTTAACTATTTAAATCTTTCATAACTCATAATAAATCATAGGTTTCAGCAAATTTCAAAGCACACATGCCATAAAAGTACCATAAACGACTTCCTAACACAACAATTCATGATAAAAATGTATATATCAAGACTAGAACTTGGAGAAGGAGAAGAATTCTACCTTTCTTCTTTTAGATTCATTTTCTTCTCTCTAATTCTTTGCAATAGAAAGAGGACTGGGAGTATTAGAGAAAGGGAAGCAATGAATTCTCTAGAGGCCTTAAACCCCCACTCCTTATACATATAAACATAAACATATACATCAAGTTAGGCCTTAAGTTCTTAAGTCTTTCAAATATACCCTTCATATTTTTAAATCAATACAATTAAAGTACACACATAAATGATAATATACATGCTTTATAAACAAATTCCACCAGGTTACGACCACTTACTACAAGTTGGGATGTTACAGTGTGAGTGGTCCTTTTACATTCGGTCTTCTTACTGCTCTGGTGGGTTTTAGTGGTGTTGGTAAAACCACTCTAATGGATGTGTTGGCTGGTAGAAAAATGGTGGATACATTGATGGAAGTATCACAGTTTCTAGGTACCCAAAGAAGCAAGAAACATTTGTTCATATTTCAGGGTAATATGAGCAAGATGGCATCCACTCTCCTCATGTTAAATCTTTGCTCTACTCAGCATGGCTTCGTTTACCCTCTGAAGTCAATTCCAAAAACAGAAAGGTTCGTATGCAATCCCTATTTACTTTGGGAAATTATGTCAGGTAGAATCTGATCCAAGTTAAATTTTTGTCAATAGTTATACTAACTTATAATTTACTTGTGGTCTGAAGATGTTCATTGTCATGGAGCTTGGTCTTGAGACATGCACTTGTTGGTTTGCCTGGTGTAAATGGTTCGTCAACTGAGCAACGGAAGAGGCTTATAATTGTAGTTGAGCTTGTGGCAAACCCTTTTATCATTTTTATGGATGAGCTAACTTCAGGTCTAAATGCAAGAGCTGCTGCCATTTTTATGAGAACTATTAAGAACACGATGAACACAGGAAGGACAGTAGTGTGCACCATCCATCAGCCAAGCATTGATATATTTGATGCTTTTTGATGAGGTGAGTAACATTAATAATAGTTAATCGGAGTTAAGGTCATTTCATTTTGGTTTTTCTTTATGTAAGTATTACATTTCAATAATTGCATTGCAGCTATTCAAACTGAAACGGGGAGGACAAGAGATATATTGTCACACTCCCAATACTATACATACAGAGTGTAACATTTAAACAGTCATTTAATAGTGAACTCTGTCATTTCTTTTAAAATCTTATTAAGCATTATCCATATAGAGTTCCTAGTCACAACTACAGTATTTCACTATATATATGTACATTCAAAATCAAAAGAATTTCTACAGTATGATAATGTTAATATACGCCAGTGGTCCGTGGTTGTCAAGAAAACTCCGTCAGTATTGCCAAAAGTCCTCCATCTAGCTTTTAGTCTACTGGTCACCTGAGGCACACAATAAGTTTAGTGAGTAAAACTCAGTAAGTAAGCTAAATGAATGTACAACAGTGTTCAATAATAATAAAATTCAGTCTAAAGTATGAATACTGTTCATTTCTTAGTACACAAGCATATGATAACTTGTTAAAGAAGAAATGACCCAGAAATCACTTGTAACCATTTCTATGTGCCAACTTGGCTCTCCTACGCCATATGAGTGGCGCACTTGCGCCAACTCTCTGTCTGACTAGTTTCATATCTGTTACATCTGCGCTTCTATGCCACATATATTGCACTCTTGACCTCTATAGGTAAATTCACTCTCACATAAGTAAGTTCACATTTCTCAATTCATCAAATCCTTATGTACAATCATAATCAAATAATTTATTCACACTTAAGCTTCTTTAAGCTAGACACATTATTCATATAGATATCCATACATATATACAAATTTTCCTTCAATGTACATTAAGGACTCACATACAATATCGTACTCCGTACCGTATTAATGACACATACTATGTCCATATCACATAATTCGGAAGCTTCCACAGTATCAATTATAGTCACTTAGGAAATAAGGCTCTCTAATCAAGGTAGGACTTCTCATATCACAGCCATATCATACTTATATGGGTCCATATCACATAACCACCTATTGGCGGTATCTGTAGGCAAGGCATCGTCGCAGTAAGTATTTATCACATTCTCACATTACACAAATCCGTCATCATCCAGAGGTAACAGCCATATAGTCCTATTAGACTCTATCCTGCCACACGGAATAGTACAGATACATATAGATGCCTACATTTGAAATAGCTCAAGGTTAATCTGACAATCCGGACGATATCGGGCCCATGCTACCAAATCTCGTATACAGAAACACATGGTCCATACCTCCCCTCAAGCTATAAGAGCTAAGTTTCATAAGTTTTGGCATGTCAATCACATTTCACAATTCACAATTAATCACATAAAAGAAGCTCTATATTAAGCTTCTAGTACAATCACCATATATCCTAATTCAAGCATCAAAGTGCTAACATTTAACAGTGTCACAATACACAATATCAAATACAGTGTAACACAATTTACTGTGGCCTCAGAATAGTTAGCTCACTTATCTTATTTAGCTCCTTTGTCGATGCTTGTTTTTAACAGAAAAATAACACAAAATCATTTTAAGAGTCACTATACATATTGGTGAAATAATTCCCCTTTTTGGCTTTTTTTCTATACATACACCACCAAATAATTTATAACAAACAATTGTCTATTCCAAAATCTACACAAATGCATAGACAACTTTTACACTCGTATAACATATCTTCTTAAAATTTTTAGAGCCAAATAAGGTCACATGCCCACTCAAAATAACTTAATTCATTAACTCAACAATTCTATCAATGCATTCATTTCACTGAGTAGTAGAGATTTAAAAATTTATAGGAATTCCAATACTATTCAAATAACTACAAAATTTCGCAGGCTGGTATATAACACATATAAATATCTCCATACCAAAAATCATGGCTTTAAAAGGGATTTAATCTATTCAAACCCAATTATTTCTAACTGCCCTGTTTCAAAAACTAAAAGTTCCAGTTTTATCAAGTCAACTTTAAAAATTCATAGCAATTCATACAAAGCTTCAATCTCAGTGAAAATTTACCTTGTCATAAATAACATGTAGAAGAACTTGCATACCAAAAATTAGATAATTTTACAAAGATTTGGATCTTCAACCAAATTTGTTTTCCCTTACTCTGTTCTAAGACAGGGGAAATGTGAAATTCCATACCAGAAATTCAAAAATTCACTACAATTCACATACCTCAAAGTTTTGAGTGAATTCAATTTTTATACACTCTTGGACATATCTATTTTCATCAGTAAAATTTTCAGAACTAGAAAACATTTCTCTAATTTTTAGAAATTTTCGAAATAGGACTGTTTAGTGTAAAAACACTGCAGAATTTGGACTAAACTCTCACTTCTAGCTTTGTATCCTCATCCCCTTACTTAGATACCTTCAAATCTCATTCAAATTCACATTTCCACACAATTTCTAGCATACTAAACAACAATTCTCATACTCACATCACAAGCCAGGGGAATTTTTGCAAATATATAAACAATAAAACAAGAAGTCTAAAGAAGGGATGGGTTCTTACCACTTCCTTCCTTTCTTCTCCTTCCTTTCCTCGAGTTCTTGGTGGTTTTGTGAAGAAAAATAGAGAGAGCAATGGCTGGAATGTGTGAGCTAGGGAGCAAAATGAAAGAATTCTAGAATTCTCTCCCTTTTATAGACAAACACTAGGCCAAAATACCACTTAGTCCTCCCTCTTCCCATTCTTTCAATTAAATCCATTATTCTTTCATTTATTACACTACAATTCAAATACATCACATGTACATTAATCCATATTAATCTATATGTATTCATTATGCATCATGCCATGTACACTACGAAATTTAGGATGTTACATATATGTTGGGCCATTGGGTCATATTCTTGCCATCTGATAAAGTATTTTGAGGTCTGATACCATGAATATTAAAAAATAAAAAAGAATGAAATATTTTTTTAACTAAAAATTGCTTTATGAAGCTTGCTAATGCATGTATGTATGTGTGTGCGTGTGTGTATATATTGTAGGTAATTGAAGGAGTGCCTAAAATTAAAGATGGTTACAATCCAGCTACGTGGATGTTGCAAGTCACTGCATTATCACAAGAAACAAATCTGGGAGTTGATTTTGCAGAAATTTATAGAAACTCAGATCTGTACAAGTAGATTCACCATTGTCACAACCCATACTGGACATACAAAATATAGCATTTACATAGTCATTTAAATATGAACTCTGTTATTTCTTCAAAAATTAATACGAGTATCACACAAAATAGAGTTCCTAATCACAACCACACCATTTCACTATATATAGATACATTCAAAAATCAAAAGAATTTTTACAGTATGGCTATGATAATCTAGGCAGCGGTCTATGGTTGCCAAGGAAACTCTGTTGGTAATGCCAAAAGTCCTCCATCCAAAAACTCAATCTACTTCTTACCTGAGGCATAACAACTTCAGTGAGTAAAACTCAGCAAGCTAAATGAATATACAGCAATAAATAATAATAATAGAATTCAGTCCACAGTATGAAACTATCCATTTCTAACTACACAAGCATTAGCTAACTTGTTAAAGAAGGAATGCCTCAGAGTTCACTTCGGTTACATTTACGCTCCCGCGCCAATTTTCTGTCTAGACCTCTGTAGATCGATTCAATCTCACATAAGTGAGTTTACATTTCTCTACTCATCGCCTTTTCATGTACAATCACAATCACATAATGAGGAAGCTTCCACAGTATCAGTTACAGTCACCTAGGGGAAAAGGCTCTCTAATTAAGGTAGGACTTTTCATTTCACAGTCAATTCCCATATAATAGCTCAAGGCTAGTCTGACAATCTGGGTGATACCGGGCCCACGCTACCGAATCTCGTTTAGAGAAACACATGGTCCAGACCTTCCCTCAAGCCATGGGAGTACGAAACGCTCAAGGCTAATCTGACGATCAGGGTGATACCGGGCCCATGCTACCGAATCTCGTCTAGAGAAACACATGGTCCAGACCTCCCCTCAAGCCATGGAACAGTACATAACTGTACGAATACATTTAGATGCCTACACTTGAAATAGCTCGAGGCTAGTCTGACAATCCGAGTGATACCGGGCCAATGCTACCGAATCTCGTCTAGAGAAACACATGGTCTAGACCTCCCCTCAAGCTATGAGAGCTAAACTTCCTAGGTCTTGGCATGCCTGTAACGACCCGGACTTCAAGAGGTGGCCCCCGTGTGGCACTTTGTGGCCCTTTCGCCTTTAAGAGGTGGCCCCCACGTGGCATTTTGTGTCCGGTCGCACAGTCAATCGGTATTGTCCGCTTGGGCCCGAATGGTACTCACTTTGAACGCCAATGACCTTTAAGGTCTTGGGTTCGAGTGGGGGAGGCGTCCTGGGGCCTGTGGGCTTAACAGGAACAAAACCGTGCGGGACTGGTGGGCCCCAGAGCGGACAATACCGGACTGTGTGCGACCGGACACAAAGTGCCACGTGGAGGCCACCTCTTGAAGGCGAAAGGGCCACAAAGTGCCACACGGGGGCCACCTCTTGAAGTATTTGCCCGAATGGTACCAAGTTTGAACTTTGGGAGCCTTTGTGGTGGAGGTCCCGGGTTCGAATAAGGGGGAGGCGCTCCTGGGAATAATCCCTTGAGGGTAATAGAGGGTGTCCTATAAGGCCCCGTTCCCCAAGACAGGGTAGTACCGGGGGACAAAACCGTGAGGGGTCGGAGGATCCCAAAGCGGACAATACCTAGATATGTGGGGCCCACTGTGACCGTTACATAAAAAGGCGCCTTTTTATGTAACGACCCGGACTTCAAGAGGTGGCCCCCGTGTGGCACTCACTTTGAACGCCAAGTACCTTTGAGGTCTTGGGTTCGAGTGGGGGAGGCGCCACACAGGTAAAAGAAGGTGTCCTATAAGGCCCTGTTCCCCGATGTGGACAAAACCGTGAGGGTCGGTGGACCCAGAGCGGACAATACTGGATTGTTGTGCGATCGAGGACAACCGTAAGGTCCCGGTGCTGCAGTGCGCCCGGGCAGGGAACCGGTCGTTACAGTACTGGCGTAATCCTACATATACTGCACTAGGTTTTGGATTACGATCTTCATAGCTTTGATATTTGGTACAATGTTCTGGGACTTGGGCACTAAAACGTAAGTTTCAACTGGGAAATTGAGACAATACAATGATACATAATTCAATCCTCATGTTTCTCCTGCCTTTTAATCTCACTGTTCACATTTTAAATCACAGGAAACGACAACAAGATCTTTTCAGTGCAATAGGTTCCATGTATGCTTCTGTGCTCTTCCTTGGTGTCCAAAATACCGCGGCTGTGCTACCAATTGTGTCTATTGAAAAGACAGTATTCTCCAGAGAAAGAGCTGCTGGAATGTATTCAGGTGTGCATATGCTTTTGGACAAGTAACTACTTTTGACATGTCACATCCCTTATATGTTAAATCTTTTTGATGCTCTTCATGGATTTAAACTTCATGTCTGTTGTTGCAGATTGTTGTTGAGCTTCTATATATATTTGCTCAAGCTGCAGTCTATGGAGTTATAGTGTACGCAATGATAGGATTTGAATGGGATGTTTCTAAGTTCTTTTGGTTTATATTCTTCATGTACTTGACATTACTGTACTACACCTTCTATGGCATGATGATGGTGGCTATTACACCAAATCAGCACGTTGCTACCATTGTTGCAGTTGCAGGTGGTTCTTTTGACCATGGAATGTCTTTTCGGGTTTCGTAATTCCAAGACCTGTAAGTATATATTTGCTACCTTTCATTTATTTAAATGTTACCTTTTCTTATTAGTTCATTGATATCCAATTTTCTATTTTTTATTTATTCCTAACCCTTCTGATAACAGAGAATTCTTATATAGTGGAGACAGTACTGTGGCCATGCCCAGTAGCTTGGACCTTACATGGATTTGTTGCATCACAGTTTGGAGATGCACAAAACAAACTTGAGGACAGTGGTGTTTCAGTGGAAGTCTTTTTGAGAGTATTCTTCGGTTTCAACCATGATTCTTTGGGAGTTGTTGCACTAGTTGTTATTGCACTCGCATGGTCTTTGCATTTGTCTTTGCTGCAGGGATTAAGTTCTTCAATTTCCAGAAAAGATAGAAAATTTCTACCTCATTTTATATTGTATAGTCCTTCTCTTTAAGATTATTTCAAAAGATAGAAAATTTTCTACCTTATTTTATATTGTATAGTCTTTCTCTTTAAGTTTATTTCTGTCTCTAGTAAAAGTTCATGATCTCAAATGCCTCTTCTCGACCAATATATGTGTATGTGTTGCATTTGGTTGTTGATTCTAATTTTAGAAGATCCATACAATTAAATTTTAACTCTTTTTCTACATCATTGTGATTTTAATAATTAAAATTAAAATTTACTTTGTATCATTTTTACAATGTAAACTTTAGCAAATAATATTTTAACTTATGAAATTGTATGAACAAAGTTTTATAGGTCAGTTGTATGCATAGTATACTACATTACATGTTAACGTACTTCTTAAAACAAGATTCAGATTAATTATTTGGAAAGATTAGAATTGTTTTACCAAATCAAGAACAAATATTTTTGTTGGATTTTGAATGTGCTTCACAGGTAGTTCCTCTAATCAATCACATCCAATAAATTTCCAATGGCCGTCCTGTTTTGTCTCCCAAACTGTGGTCGGTATTCTGGCTAGACTTTGCAGTTTTAAGAAACATTTTCAACCTCAATACTAGGGAAAAAAATCAAACGCTAACAAGCCTAAAAATAAGGGTTAAAATGTGAAATTTTTAAAACCTTGGCTTTCTTTATATTTGGCTTTGCTAAACAAGGCAAACACTATGCATTGAATAACCGTTATTGCCAAAAAAAGAAAGTTTTCCATGAAAAATTCAAACTTTAAGTACTCGCAAGATCAAAATCAAATTTTTCATCAGGAAGCAACAGTAACTGTTTGATTTGAAACAGCCGGGCTTCACATTTAAGGACTCTTCATCTCTTCCTCTCTCTCTCTCTCTCTATATGCATATACATGGAAAGGAAGTTTGTATAAGCATAAAGAGAACGGGATTGTTCTGTTTTTGAAGGGGTTCTTGGAACAAAAAGAAGATGGCAATGCAAACTGGAGATGTTTACAGGGCAAGTAATAGTATACGTTCGGGGAGCACTACGTTCTGGAGGAACGGAAGCGTTAATGAAGTATTTTCAAGGTCTGTAAGAGAAGAAGATGATGAAGAGTCCTTAAAGTGGGCTGCATTGGAGAAATTGCCAACTTATGATCGGTTGAGGAAAGGCATACTCACCTCTTCGAAAGGTGGCGCGAATGAGATTGATGTGTTGAATCTTGGAGTGGAGGAGAAGCAGAAGTTGTTGGAAAGGTTGATGAACATTGCAGAAGTTGATAATGAGCAGTTCCTGTTGAAGCTCAAGGGCCGCATTGACAAGTAATAAATTTTTCATTTTATTGATTTCAGTTTCTGTTTGTATACGTAATATATGCATTCATGTGTTTTGTGGGTTTGTTTACTTTTTCTTTGTCAGTTTTCTTGGCAGCCAAATAGAGGAGCTCTGTTCTGGTTGCTTGAAGTTGTAGTTTTTTTCATGTATATTTAGAAGTTTTATTTATGTTATTTGATCGTTCTTAGAGTTGGGATTGAGCTTCCTAAAATTGAGGTCCGATACGAGCATCTAAATGTGGAAGCACAAGCATTTGTGGGGAGTAAAGCTTTGCCTTCATTCTTTAACTTTTCTATCAGCATAATAGAGGTAATAACAATTTGCAGATATGAATCATTAATCCTGTAATGTTTTTTTATGCTTTTGTATTTTATTCTGGGTAAGCTTTAACTCACATTTCACATTGTTCTTTAATTTGACTTGAAGGATCTCTTGATTTCGCTTAATATTCTTTCAAGTAAAAAGAGAAAGTTGACAATCCTTAAGGATGTCAGTGGAGTCGTCAAACCAGGAAGGTTAGAACTAATTTCCTAATTTTGTTTCCTCAATGATATTTTGAACATTGGGTTGTGATTTCTCATTTGGGTTCATTTCTTTGTTTAGAATTACATTGCTTTTGGGTCCTCCATCATCTGGAAAGACTTCACTATTGTTGGCTTTATGTAGGAAGCTTGATTCAGCTCTAAAGGTGATTTTATTTTTACATAGTTAAAAGGCTTCTATTGCTCCAATTTTAGCTTTCCGATATTGATTGATTGATTGCCTTTCTAATGTGTGAAGTGAATTATCCTGTATAGTGCTCTGGCAGCGTGACATATAATGGCCGTAGCTTGCATGAATTTATACCCCAGAGAACGGCTGCATATATCAGTCAACATGATGTCCATATAGGAGAAATGACTGTTAGGGAAACCTTGGCCTTTTCGGCGAGATGCCAGGGGATTGGAACCCGTTACGGTTAGTTTAATTGATTGTTCTTTTCCCCTATTAACTAAAAAATTAAGAAAGAAGTCTCATCATTGTATGAATAGAAACAATTGCTGATATCTGCTTCTCAAAATGCAGAGATGTTGTCTGAGTTATCCAGAAGAGAGAAAGCAGCAAATATTAAGCCTGATCCTGATATTGACGTCTTCATGAAGGTAAGAGAGGCCAAAATTTGTGGCATTTAACCTGCTTCATTCCAATGAACTATTTTTCTAAAACAATAATTATGATAAAGGGTTTTTGATTTTCAACTATTTCTTAATCAGGTGTTCCTGTGAACTTTAAATCATGCTAAATGAACTTTTATATTCAACTCCTGCAATGTTGGGCCAAATTTCTTGAGTTGGTACTTCTGATTTCTACTTAGTTATCGGAGAGAATTGGATTAAATCAGGTTTATAGGCGTGGAGTTTAGGTTATTTGAGTTCTCATTTCTCTGCCAATTGTCATGTCACAGGCAGTAGCCACAGGAGGCCAAGAAGCCAACGTGATAACTGATTATATTCTGAAGGTAAGATCAGTGCTAAACCAATCTTAAAAATAAGAAAAGTTATCAAGAACAAGTAACATAATGTCTCCAGTTTAATCAGTTTTCCGCTTAAAATGAAGGTTTTAGGACTGGAAGTCTGTGCTGATACAATGGTAGGTGACGAAATGTTAAGAGGTATATCAGGAGGACAAAAGAAGAGAGTTACAACAGGTGATCCCCAAACTTCAATAATTCATTTATGTTGCGGCAGGAGACAACAATTTGCTGTGATTTCAACTCAACCATATAAACCTTTCTGATGATTAAATTACAGGTGAAATGCTCGTTGGACCAGCGAATGCACTGTTCATGGATGAGATATCGACTGGTTTGGACAGTTCAACAACTTTCCAAATTGTGAATTCTCTCAGGCAAACTATTCACATCCTTGAAGGGACAGCTGTGATCTCTCTCCTACAGCCAGCACCAGAGACTTATAATCTCTTTGATGACATTATTCTTCTTTCTGAAGGTTACATTGTTTACCAGGGTCCCCGTGAATATGTGTTGGACTTTTTTGAATCCTTGGGCTTCAAATGTCCTGAAAGAAAAGGCGTGGCTGATTTCTTGCAAGAAGTATGTGCTGATATAACTCTTTCGTTAATTATGTTTTGATAACAATTTTAACAAAAGAAGATAAGATTCTTATGAAAATTTTGCTTATTTCTCCTTGATTTATACAATGTAACAATGGAAGTAGTTCTAAAAGATAAGACTTATATGCAATGAGGCATACTCAGCCTTCATGAACAATGGAATATTGCAGGTGACATCAAAGAAAGATCAGCAGCAGTATTGGGCACATAAAGATAAGCCTTATAGGTTTGTCACAGTCAAGGAATTTACTGATGCATTTCAATCATTCCATGTGGGTCGGAAACTTGGTGATGAGCTTCGAACTCCCTTTGATGAGAAAAAGAGCCACCCAGCTGCTTTGACAACCAAAGAGTATGGTATTAACAAGAAGGAGTTGTTGAAAGCTTGCATGTCAAGGGAATATTTGCTGATGAAGAGGAACTCATTTGTCTACTACTTCAAGCTCGCCCAAGTGGGTATTAGCTTCAGTTTTTTTAATTTTTTTAAATATTTTATTTATGTTATAATAACTCGATGATCTTTTCCGTGCAAGTAGCTTTCAATAATGGCAGTTATTTCAATGACACTCTTCATTCGAACCAAAATGCACCGAGATTCAATGCAAGATGGAACAGTTTTCACGGGTGCCTTGTTCTTCACTATCACTACGATCATGTTCAATGGAATGGCAGAGATTTCTATGACCATAGCTAAGCTTCCTGTGTTTTACAAGCAAAGAGACCTCCGGTTTTTTCCTGCATGGGCATATGCTCTTCCTACATGGATCCTCAAGATCCCCATCACATTTGCAGAGGTTGCTGTTTGGGTATTCTTGACCTATTATGTAATGGGGTTGGATCCTGATGTTGGAAGGTAAGCAGACGAAAAGAAAAATGCAATTTTTTGTAGGAACTGGTAGATTTTTTTTTTTTTTTAATAAATTTACATGTTTCTGCTATTAACTCAATTTTTCACTAGGTGATCTACTTGTTGCAGGTTGTTTAAGCAGTATTTGCTTCTGATTTTGACCAACCAAATGGCTTCTGGATTGTTCCGATTCACTGCCTCCACAGGCAGGAACATAATTGTTGCTATGACATTTGGTTCCTTTGTATTGCTGCTGCTTTTTAATTTGGGAGGATTTATCCTTTCACGAGGTATAAGTAGTGCATAAGTTTAATGGTAGTATTTCTATCTGTTCCAAATTCTAACTACAATTTTACTTTTGGCTTTTAATAACACAGAGGACGTCAAGCCATGGTGGATATGGGCTTATTGGATTGATCCTATGAGTTATGCGATGAATGCAATTGTGATTAACGAATTTCTTGGGGACAGTTGGAACAAGGTAATGCCTTGAAAAATAAGTGCGCGCGAGTATATATTTTTTAATAAATTTCTGAAGTCTGAGCTTATTTCATACCAAAGGTTGTGGCAAATACAAAAGAAACCCTGGGAGTTCTTGTTCTGAAGTCTCGTGGATTCTTCACAGATCCATCTTGGTATTGGATATCCGTAGGAGCACTCTGTGGTTTTACACTACTGTTCAACATTGGTTTCACTCTGGGTCTCACTTTCCTCAACTGTATGCATCTTTACCTTCTTCATTTTAATGCCTTCTGAAAGTGGGACACTATTTAGTAATTACTTGTAAAATGTCACATGTGCAGCATTTGATAAGCCTCGGGCAGTCATCCCAGAGGAACCCGATAGTAATGAGCATGATAAGAAAACTGAAGGAGCCGTTCATTCAGGTTATAAAAGATGATTAGTTGTTTCTGTGTGGATGTATATGATGGTTAATATCATGCCTTTTTTACGACAACTAAATTGGAATTGAAATTTATACAATATTTTAATTGACATGCAGAGAAAGGAGATGGCATTAAGAAGAGAAGCTCGTCTTCCAAGGTCACATCTCTGACAGAGGCAGATGTGCAGGGTGATCAGCAAAGTAGAAGAGGAATGATTCTTCCATTTGAACCACATTCCATCACCTTTGATGAAGTTATATACTCGGTTGACATGCCAGAGGTATCCTCAAAGTTTGCAAATAATATATATACTTAAGACTTGGATGCTATCATGACAATTCGTTGGTTCAATAATCAAACTTTGCAGGAAATGAAACTTCAAGGTGTTACTGAAGACAGGTTGGTGCTTTTGAAGGGTGTGAGTGGTTCATTTAAGCCTGGTATTCTTACAGCTCTGATGGGTGTTAGTGGTGCTGGTAAAACCACTTTGATGGATGTGTTGGCCGGTAGGAAAACTGGCGGATACATTGATGGAAAAATCACAATTTCTGGGTACCCAAAGAAGCAAGAAACATTTGCTCGTATTTCAGGATACTGTGAGCAAAATGATATCCACTCTCCTCATGTTACTGTCTTTGAATCTTTGCTTTACTCAGCATGGCTTCGATTAACCTCTGAAGTAGATTCCAAAACCAGAAAGGTTGGTATGCAGTCCCTATTTACTCTAGGAAATTGTGTCAGGTAGAATCTGATCCAAGTTAAATTTTTGTCAATAGTCATACTAATTTATAATTTCTTGTGGTCTGAAGATGTTCATTGAGGAAGTCATGGAGCTTATGGAATTGAACCCCTTGAGACATGCACTGGTTGGTTTGCCTGGTGTAAATGGTCTATCAACTGAACAGCGCAAGAGGCTTACGATAGCAGTTGAGCTTGTGGCAAATCCCTCTATCATATTTATGGATGAGCCAACTTCGGGTCTAGATGCAAGAGCTGCCGCTATTGTTATGAGAACTGTTAGGAACACAGTGGACACGGGAAGAACTGTAGTGTGCACCATCCATCAACCAAGCATCGACATATTTGAAGCTTTTGATGAGGCAAGTAACATTAATACTAGTAAATTGGAGTTAAAGGTTGTTTCATTTTGGCTTTTTTATCTGAGTATCACATTTCAATAATTGCATTGCAGCTATTCCTAATGAAGAGGGGGGGAGAAGAGGTATATGTTGGGCCATTGGGTCACCATTCTTGCCATCTAATAAAGTATTTTGAGGTATGATATGATGAATATTCAAAAGTAACAGAGAATGAATTATTTTTTTAACTTTTAATTGCACTATGAAGCTAGCTAATGCATGTGTATTTCTTTTTGTTTAGGCAATTCAAGGAGTACCTAAAATTGAAGATGGTTACAATCCAGCTACTTGGATGTTGGAAGTCTCTGCAATATCACAAGAAGCAGCTTTGGGCGTTAATTTTGCAGAAATTTATAAAAATTCAGATTTGTACGGGTAGGTTTACCTTGTTATATTGGCTGTCTTATAAAATCAGCATCACGATGTCAATGCATAGAGCGAGACTAACTTAGCTCTTCCTTGTTATTAGCTTAAACATATTGCTGATAAACGTGTATGCTCCAGGAGAAACAAAGCACTCATTCAAGATTTGAGCAAGCCTACTCCAGGTTCAAAGGACCTTTATTTCCCAACTACGTACTCACAATCATTCTTCTCCCAATGTAAGGCCTGCTTATGGAAACAACGATGCTCTTACTGGCGTAATCCCCCATATACCGCCGTTAGATTTTGGTCCACCACCTTCATAGCTTTGACATTTGGCACAATGTTCTGGGACTTGGGCAGTAAAACGTAAGTTTCAACTGGAAATTAAATTTAGACTATAAGATCAAACATGTAATTCTGTCTTTTTGTTTCTTCTAGCTCAATTTTAATCTTATCATTCACATTTTAAATCACAGTAATCGACAACAAGATCTGTTCAATGCAATGGGTTCCATGTATGGTGCTGTGCTCTTCCTTGGTATCCAAAATGCTGGAGCTGTGCAGCCAGTGGTGTCTGTTGAAAGGACGGTATTCTACAGAGAAAAAGCTGCTGGAATGTATTCAGCTCTGCCATATGCCTTTGCACAAGTAACAACTACTGACATGTTACATCCCTTATCTATGTTTAATTCTTAATGAATCTCTTCATGGATTTTAACTTCTTGTCCATCGTTGCAGATTACTGTTGAGCTTCCATATATTATAGCTCAAACTGTAGTATATGGAGTTATAGTGTACGCAATGATAGGATTTGAATGGGATGCTGCTAAGTTCTTTTGGTATATATTCTACATGTACTTCACATTACTATACTTCACCTTCTATGGCATGATGACCGTGGCTATGACACCAAACCACCACGTTGCTTCCATTGCTTCCTCAGCTTTTTATGGAATCTGGAGTTTATTTTCAGGGTTCATACTCCCAAGACCTGTAAGCATTGGATACCTACCCAGCTATCATTCATTTATATGCTATCTTTCCTTCCAATGATTATTAATTCTAACTCTTTTGATAACAGAGAATTCCTATCTGGTGGAGATGGTACTATTGGTTAAACCCCGTTGCTTGGACCTTATATGGGTTGGTTGCATCACAATTTGGAGATATGCAGCACCCACTTGAGGGCGGTGGGATGACAGTGGAATTCTTTATAAAAGAATTTTTCGGTTTCGAGCGTGATTTTTTGGAAGTTGTTGCAGTAGTTCTTGTGGCATTTGCAGTGCTCTTTGCACTTACCTTTGCTGCAGGGATTAAGGTCTTGAATTTCCAGAATCGATAGAAAATTTTTGCTTCTAGGTACTCTTAACTGGAAAGAAAAAAAGATATCATTTTTTGTTGAAGTCCCTACGTCGCAGTGGGCCCAGTAAATTGGACTTTACATGAGAAGAAGGTTTATGGTACTTGTACCTGAGCAGCTAATCAATATGCGACGTATGGCACTTTTTATGAAAAATTCAATTCCCCCCTCTGTGGTATTAGAAATCACAAATTACCCTCTCAATTTGATCAGAAACTATATGGCAACATCAGAACATCGAAATCCCTATAATACCCTTAATAAATCTTATAATATTAATTATATAATAAAAAATATGATAAAAATAATTATTCAATTAAGAACCAAAAATAAGAGTTAACTTAACTGTTCATCTTCAACAAACACCCTAGCGCAGCCGTCAAAGCCACAGCCACCACGCCCTTGCGGTCTCATCACACAACATAGCATTCACACACCAAAACCCACTTTTGCTTGAACAAAATGTATGACAAAGCGGCGATTACCGTGGAGGCCATCACGACAGATCCCGCGAACGCCTGGGCTATTTCGGCATACGGCGGCGTTTCTGTCTTGATCCAAGCATGTCAATTTGGGTCAGATTTGATCGGATGTATGCGGTAGGTGCGATTAGAAATATCGCCGTCGTGGAAGATATTAAAACCACTCTGGCGGAGAAGTCGTCGTGCCGGTACTGGTTCAGTTACTGGATGTAGGTTCAAGTCTTGCCCAAGAAAACGCCGCGCATTGTGTAGCCACACTCGCCGCCTCCGGTGGGTACTTCCGCGTCTTCATCGTTCATTAAAGAAAATAAACAGAAAGTGAAAGATGGGGATTGTGGTGGAAGATGGCGGAAGAGTAGAAGTTGACGGTGGGTTTAAAAATTTTTTCATTATTAGTTTAATTAATTAAAATATTATAATTAAAATTAATTTTTAATTTTATATTTTCTAAATTATGTTATATTATGGACTTTAGGGGCGAAATTGTAATTTCTGATGACTAAGGATGATCTTTTTCGTTTTTTCCAAGGGGAATCTAAGGGGGGCATTATGACTAAAATATCCCTTTTCCTATTTTTAGTTATGTTCCCTGAGCCCCCCGAGGTTTGAAGGAAAGACACTAAAACCCCTATTTCAGTGCTTCTGATGGCCGCAGGTTGAAACTTAAGTTTGAAGTGGCAACAATTGATTATCAGTAAATCTGGTTGTGTTATATGATATTTTCTCACTGGACAATATGAGTTCCCCGATTTTTAATAAATTAATGTCTAAGAAAAAATTCTATAACGTATAGAGTTTATAGAGATACTTAAATGATATGATGGTAAACGTTTTATGACATTTAAAGTTAGAATACATTTTCAAATTTTATGATTTGAAGTTTATTTGTTTTTGAATTTTAATTTTATAAGAGTATGTGATTGATTTTATATTTTTTGAATTTTAAAAATGATATGTAATTAATATTAATTAGAATTTTATTTTTTTTTTTTGTTGGGGGTTAATATGATACTCATACTTGTTGAATATTTTAACGAGTATGGAAACAAAATAGTGCTTGTGGTGGGTTCCAAAATTCATTTCATCGGTGTGGAGAAATAGTTTCAAGGAACGATACATTTCTGCCCTCGTGTTTTGACGAAGCACAATCGTTATCCACAAGTTTTGGGTTTTGCTACGGTACAGTTGCTGTACCGATACAGCAACTGTTCATTTGTGTAAAAATCGTAAACACGTTGTAAAAGTCGTAAACGAATGAATAAAAGTTGTACGTAAAAAAGTGTGAAAAAATCGTAAATGAAAAACATATAAAAGTCGTAAATACGATTTTTTTCAGTCGGTTTACGATTTTTACATGCTACAGCAAAGCTGCTGTATGGGTACAACAGTTGTACTGTAGCATGACTCACAAGTTTTCGGAAACATACAAATTAGTCAAGAGTTGAGAAGAAGGGGATAATATCATACACCACTCTTAATGTTTCGTATAATATTATCCAGGAACGTAATTTTATATTTATATTACTTCGATCATTAAGATTTGCTTATTTATATCATCTACGTTTAGTTGACTAATTTTTTTTTTTACAAACTTACGATGAAAATGAAATCAATGTTACCTCATACTTATTGAATATTTTAGGTTTAGTTGATGAAAATGTTCTTATCATTTTTTTAAAGACCGAAATGACATAAAAACAAAACTACATTTATGAATGATATTATATTGAACCTTAAGGATATTGTATGTTAAAAATATATTGGTAGATGTGTATTTCCATAAAAACATTTAATGAGTATGGAAACAAACTAATTTTTTTTTTTTTTTTTTTTGTTGGGGGTTAATATGATACTCATACTTATTGAATATTTTAACGAGTATGGAAACAAAATAGTGCTTGTGGTGGGTTCCAAAATTCGTTTCATCGGTGTGGAGAAATGGTTTCAAGGAACGATACAATTTCTGACCTCGTGTTTTGACAAACCACAATGATCATCACAAGTTTTCGGAAGCATACAAATTAGTCAAGAGTTGAGAGGTGTGAAATCACTTCGATACCGTCATATCAATATATTATATAAAAAGCCAGTAAAATAGGTAATGAATTTAGAGCCCTTGGATTGATCCGAATCCAATCCAAGGACTATGCTTTTTTCTCTAATAAAATTTAAAACTATTAAAAGCCCCCACGTCTTCTCCTCACTCACGAGTCAAGCGCTACGAGCCTACGGCAATAGTGACTCCTCTCTCCTCCTCTTTCTCTAATTGTTAGAACCCATAAATTCAAGGTCAAGCAAGTCAGTTCAAGTTTGCCATTTGAATACGTTGTATATGATCTGAATTCATGCACCATCACATTAATTACAAATTTGTTTTCGTTTACTATTTTTTCTAAAATTTTAAATGGTCAAGGGTCTATGGTCCAACATGGCATGTTCTTCCTCTTCAATTATTAAACAGTGGAGAAATCTCTTGCATGAAACATGTTATAGATTATCCCAAATTAAAATAAATTACATAAAAGAAGATAAAGTCATCATAGATGACTTATAACACCATCTAGAAATTCTCCCAATATGATGTCAATAAATTTTTTTTATATATATATAATAAAATTTAGAGTTGAATTTTAAACCATTTATATAACGTTTACTAGTCTAATGAGTAGTAAAGTATATGAGACGCAAGTTTTATTTCTATTTTTTACTTTAAAATATAATAAATTATTTCAATTTTTGAAATATATCCATTTTATAAACTAAAATGATATCCCATATCAATGTGTAAAGACATTAAATTAAATCCAAATATAACCCTTTTCTCTTATCAACAACTTGATTTAAAATTTAAATTTATTTTAATAATATACAAATGTGATTATGACACACACACACTAAGATAATATTCACATTAATGTGATTTTAATTATTGAAATTAGACTAATAATTTTACATCTATAATCTTATTTATAGAATCTGGCGAATCATAGAATTATTAGATGAGTACATAGTTTTCACTTCATTTATTAAATTTATTTATTTAATTTTTTGTCCACCTAATAAATTTTTATCATATTACGTTATTTATATTAGATCGTACAACTTTATAAAAATTGTGATACCATAGATTCTTTTTCACGATGAAATATTATTAATTTTGACTTCTATATACAATGTTAAAAGACCCTGTTATTCTCCAATAGTTACCTCAAATCCTATTATAAAGTACATATGAAATAGTGTGACATTAACATGTAATTTATCGTATTATTTTATTGCTCATATAATAAATATCTTATTCAGAAAAAAAAATTGTGGAGCATGTTAAATAGCAAATATTTTAATTTAATTGAAATTTGATAGTTGACAATGACCAAAAAAATCTCCACAGGCCGCCCTGTTTTGTTTTTCCAGACCTTTTTTGGCGGTCAGAATTCTCAGTGGACTGGCATTTTATTGGAAACTTCCCTGATATTTAGGGGCTGTGAACAGTCTCATACGTAGTCCTTATATTTTGGAAATATGTACTAACACGCCTAAACCTAAAGGGGTTGAAGTGTTAATTTTCAAAATTTTATGAGTCGTTGGGCCATTTGCCCCGTTCTTCCCTCCAAATTTAACATGCAAAACCAGGCAAGCTTTTACTCCCAATTATTGTGGAGATGGATTAAAAAAATAAAATATTTGTCTAGTGTACTTGCATTAAATTATTGTCGCTACTTGTAAAGAGATTGTGAAAAGAGTTTCATAAATCAGAGAAGAAATGATCTAATTAGAAAATAAAAAATATTTCCTTAATGAATTAGAGACAAATTAAATAAGGTTTTTTACAAGTTGAGTGATTGAAGTCTTCTGCAATCCATCTATTATCAACAATTTTTACAACTCAAATTAAAAGAAATCCATGAAAAGGTAATTAACTTGTTATATAACTTAATTAATTAATTTTTTTTTTCATATTTTACTTATGATATTTACGATATTTTGTTAATTCAGATTAGTTATATACTATTATTTTTTTATTGTCAGCTAAGTAACTCATTTTAAATTAAAAAAATCAATGATCAAAATAATTTGTTTTTATCCAATTTTTTAGAGTGAAACACTCTTTAATCCAACAACTAATCAATAAATTAGACACTAAAAAAATAAATTTTAAGAATTTTGACTGTTCTTAAGAATATATATAAAATAACAAAATGGAATAAAAGTTCAAATAAAATGTAAAACCTTTCGCCACTCCAGTCACAAGTCACAGCACAAGCTCAAATTTTTTTTTTTCCACATGAAGCAACATGGAAATTCTAAAAGAATTTTCATTTTGACGATTCAATGGCAGTCCCTGTCACGCTGACAGTTATTCTGTCTCGCGCTCTCTATATAGATACAGGGAAAGGGTGTTGGTGTGAGCATAAAGAGAGTAGAAGGAGTCCTGCAACCCAGTTCGGGTTCTGGCGGTTCACTTCATTCATTCTTGTTAGCTTGAAAGCAGACGAAGAATAATTTAAAAGGGTTTTGGTGGGTGTTTTGTTTGCTTGTTTCTGCAATGGATGGTGCAGACATTTACAAGGCAAGTAGTGGTTTACGTGCAGGGAGTAGATCGTTGTGGAGGAGCGATACCAATGAAGTGTTTTCAAGATCTTCAAGAGATGAAGATGATGAAGAGGCCTTAAAGTGGGCTGCGTTAGAAAAATTGCCAACTTTTGATAGATTAAGGAAAGGAATACTCACCACCTCCCAAGGTGGCGCTAATGAGATTGATGTCTTCAATCTTGGGGTGGAGGAGAAGCAGAAGTTGTTAGAAAGGTTGGTGAAGATTGCAGAAGTTGATAATGAGCAGTTCTTGTTGAAGCTAAAGAATCGCATTGATAGGTAAATTTTTTAGCTTCACTTTTTGTTTTCTTGTTTTTGGTCTTTTTATGCAAAGATATGCATACATGCGTCTGGGTTTATTGGGTTTGTCAACTTTTTCTTTTGTGAGTTTTCTTGGCAGCCAAAGAGAGGAGCTCCGCTCTGGTTCTTGAAGTTCTTGTTTTTCTTGTATTTTTTGAAGTTTTAGTTATGGTTTTATTTATTGTTGGATTGTTCTCAGAGTTGGGATTGAGCTTCCCAAAGTTGAGGTTCGATTCGAGCATCTACATGTGGAAGCAGAAGCATATGCGGGGAGTAGAGCTTTGCCTTCATTCGTTAACTTCTCTCTCAACATAATAGAGGTAACTATTAAAGGCTTAAATATTAAAATAAAGTTTATGTAGGTAAAACTTTTCGGTGGATTGGTATCTTAAAATGGTATCAAAGTTATATGATCTAATTTTTACAAGTTTGAATCCTCTCATCTCGTCGTGTTAATTGAAAATATTAAAAATATTATTGTTTGGCTGATTTATATGACCCTCTGAGGCATTATAAGGTTGGCTAAGTAAGAGAGGCTTCAGTATTAAAGTGGATCTCTACCTTAAAAACAGAAACTTTACCGATATGAATCATTGATGTTGTAATGTTATTCATGTCTGAGTGGTACTACGCTTACGAACTTTTAGCATACAGATTTTTTGAATTCAAACTTATATGAAAGTGGAACTTTTCATTTATTGATATATCATCACTCGTTATTAATAAGTTAGATTTTTAAATATTTGCACTTTCAATCATACATTATGATACGTTATTTTGTATACAAAGTTTGTAAGCCAAATATTATTCTTTATATTTTTGTATTTGTTTCTAGGTAAGATATAACGCTATTTTGTTTTTGATTTGATTTGAAGGATTTCTTGACTTCTTTCAATCTTCTTTCGAGTAAAAAGAAACACCTGACGATCCTTAAGGATGTCAGTGGAATAATCAAACCAGGAAGGTGAGAACTGCATTCCTATTTTTGTTCCTTGAATGAGATTTTGGACCATTTGGATAGTCATGTTTCTCATTTGGGTTCATTTCTTTGTTGCAGAATGACATTGCTTTTGGGTCCTCCAGCATCTGGAAAGACTACACTATTATTAGCTTTGGCTGGGAAGCTTGATTCGGCTCTAAAGGTGATTTTACATAGTTAAAAAGCTATTATCATAGAGGGCTTTGAATTTTAGCTTTAAGATATTGATTGTCTGCTTACCTTTCTAATTTGTGAAGTGAATTATCCTTTGTAGTGTTCTGGCAGCGTGACATACAATGGCCATGGCATGAATGAATTTGTACCCCAGAGAACTGCTGCATATATTAGTCAACATGATGTCCATATAGGAGAAATGACTGTTAGGGAAACCTTGGCCTTCTCTGCAAGATGCCAGGGGATTGGAACCCGTTACGGTTAGTTTAATGGATTGCCCTTTACCAATGCAGTCTCATGATTTTACGAATTGAAACAATAATTAATATCTGCTTCTCAAAATGCAGAAATGTTATCCGAATTGTCAAGAAGAGAGAAAGCAGCAAATATTAAGCCCGATCCTGATATTGATGTATACATGAAGGTAATGGGGTCAAATTAACCTGCTCTATTCCAATTACAAATCTTTCCCAAGATAAAGTAATGAAAGATAAAAGGGTTTTTTTTTTTTTTTTTAATTTGCAAGGCTTTTTTCTCAATAAAAGGTGCTCCTATGTTTGGCGAAATTTCTTGAGTTGCTATTTCTGATTTATGTATAGTTATCATAGAGATTTAGAATAGAATCAAGATAAATCTTATAGGCATGCAGTCTCTCGCACGTCGATTTGAGTTCTCATATTTCTGTGTCAATTTTCATGTCACAGGCAGCAGCCACAGAAGGCCAAGAAGCCAGTGTGACCACTGATTATATTTTAAAGGTAAGATCAGTAATAAATCACTCTAAAGAGAAAAAGAAATGTTATTAGAGAACAAGTAATATAATGTCATCAGATTAATCAATTTTCCTCTTACATTTGCAGATTTTAGGACTGGAAGTCTGTGCTGATACCATGGTAGGTGATGAAATGGTAAGAGGTATATCAGGAGGACAAAGGAAGAGAGTTACAACAGGTGATCCCCAAACTTCATTTATTCATTTATGCTGCAGCAAGAGATGACAATTTGCTATCTATTTTAACTCAATCATACAAAAATTTTAGGTGAAATGCTTGTTGGACCAGCAAATGCACTGTTCATGGATGAGATTTCAACTGGTTTGGACAGTTCAACAACTTTCCAAATTGTCAATTGTCTCAGGCAAAGTGTTCACATCCTTGATGGGACAGCTCTGATCTCACTCCTACAGCCCGCACCAGAGACTTATAATCTCTTCGATGACATTATCCTTTTATCTGAAGGTTACATTGTTTACCAGGGCCCTCGTGAGCATGTGTTGGACTTTTTTGAATCCATGGGCTTCAAATGTCCTGAAAGAAAAGGCGTCGCTGATTTCTTGCAAGAAGTATGACATTATCATTTTTTTTAATAATGCATTTTTAACATTAGAAAAAGAGATTCTTTTGAAAGATGATCTCTATTTTTCTTAGCTATGAAAGTATTTATAAAAGATGAGACTCATATGTAAATTGTCAATTTACAATAAAACCTTGCAGGTGACATCAAAGAAAGATCAGCAGCAGTATTGGGCAGTTAAAGATGAGCCTTACAGGTTTGTCACAGTCAAAGAATTCGCAGATGCATTTCAATCATTCCATGTGGGTCAGAGACTTGTTGATGAGCTTCGAACTCCATTTGATAAGAAAAAGTGCCACCCAGCTGCTTTGACTACCAAAGAATATGGTGTTAACAAGAAGGAGTTGTTGAAAGCTAACATCTCAAGGGAATATTTGCTGATGAAGAGGAATTCATTTGTCTACTACTTCAAGCTCTTTCAAGTGGGTATTAGCTTCATTTTTAATTGTTTTAGTATTTTATTCATGTGATGCTAACTCAACGATTTTTTCCCTGCAAATAGCTCACCATAATGGCACTTATTACAATGACACTCTTCTTTCGAACCAAAATGCACCGAGATTCAGTGCCAGATGGAACAATTTACACGGGTGCCTTGTTCTTCACTGTCATTATGATCATGTTCAATGGCATGTCAGAGATTTCTATGACCATAGCTAAGCTACCTGTATTTTACAAGCAAAGAGAGCTTCGGTTCTACCCTTCATGGGCTTATGCTCTTCCTGCATGGATCCTCAAGATCCCTGTCTCATTTGCAGAGGTTGCTGTTTGGGTATTCCTGACCTATTATGTAATTGGGTTTGATCCTAATGTTGGAAGGTAAGTGGATAACGAAAATGGAAAATTTGCTAAAAATTAGTTGTATCCTTTCGTTACATGCTTCTGCTATTAATTCAATTTTTCACTAGGTTAATCTGCTTGTGCAGGTTGTTTAAGCAGTACCTGCTACTGTTGTTTGTTAACCAAATGGCTTCTGGATTGTTCCGATTCATTGGATCCGCAGGCAGGAACATGATTGTTGCTAATACATTTGGTTCATTTGCATTGCTCCTGCTTTTTGCATTGGGTGGATTTATCCTCTCACGAGGTATAAGAAGTGCATAAGTTAAATATTATACTTATATCTTTTTTGAATTCTAAAACTAAATTTTTGTTTTACTGTTCAACAACACAGATGACATAAAGTCATGGTGGATATGGGCTTACTGGATTAATCCTTTGATGTATCCACAGAATGCTATCGTGGCTAATGAATTTCTTGGCCATAGTTGGAACAAGGTAATGCCTTGAAAAATTAGTGTTGTGGACATTTGTGATTTTGTCTTCTACTAATTTTCGGACATCCGAATTTCTTTCATACCAAAGGTTCTGCCAGATTCAAATGAGACCCTGGGAATTCAAGTTCTGAAGTCTCGAGGATTCTTCACAGATGCTTATTGGTATTGGCTAGGACTAGGAGCGCTATTTGGTTTTACACTACTGTTCAACTTTGGTTTCACTCTGGCTCTTACTTTCCTCCAACGTATGCATCTTTTTCTCGTTCACTTTTTTAACTGCCTTCTGAAAGTTGGTGAATATTTTCTAATTACTTGCAAATATGTGCAGCATTTGATAAGCTTCAGGCAGTTATCCCAGATGAATCTGAAAGTAATGAGCATGATAACAGAGTTTGCTCAGGTGATAAAGATTAATTGTTTGTATGTGGGTAAATTTGATGTTTAATATGATTCTTTTCAATGATAATTAAATTGTAATTGACATTTAAATCCATTTAATTGACATGCAGAGAAAGGAGATGAGATTAGGAGGAGAAGCTCCTCTTCCAAGTCCTCATCTATGACAGAGGCAATTGTTCAGGCCAATCAGCAAAATAGAAGAGGAATGATTCTTCCATTTGAACCACATTCCATTACTTTTGATGAAGTTACATACTCTGTTGACATGCCACAGGTAACATTAAGTTTTTCAAATACATAAACTTAAAACTCCGACGGTATCAGTTTTTTTCAGTGTAATTTAGTTCAGACATGACAACTGCTTGGTTCAATGAAACTTTGCAGGAAATGAAACTTCAAGGTGTTTCTGAAGACAAGTTGGTCCTTCTGAAGGGTGTGAGTGGTTCTTTTAGACCAGGTGTTCTTACCGCTTTGATGGGTGTTAGTGGTGCTGGTAAAACAACTCTGATGGATGTGTTGGCTGGTAGGAAAACTGGCGGATACATTGATGGAAATATCACAGTTTCTGGGTACCCAAAGAAGCAAGAAACATTTGCTCGTATTTCAGGATACTGTGAGCAAAATGATATCCACTCTCCTCATGTCACCGTCTATGAATCATTGCTTTACTCAGCATGGCTTCGGTTACCCTCTGAAGTCGATTCTGAAACCAGAAAGGTTGGCACGCAAAATTTCTATTTATTTTGAGCAATTGTGTAAGCTTGAAGCAGAATGAAGTTTATATACTAATTTATAATTTACTCTTGGTCTAAAGATGTTCATTGAGGAAGTCATGGAGCTTGTGGAATTGAACCCATTGAGACATGCATTAGTTGGTTTGCCTGGTGTAAATGGTCTATCAACTGAGCAGCGTAAGAGGCTTACAATAGCAGTTGAGCTTGTGGCAAACCCCTCTATTATATTTATGGATGAGCCAACTTCAGGTCTAGATGCAAGAGCTGCTGCCATTGTTATGAGAACAGTTAGGAACACAGTGGACACAGGAAGGACAGTTGTGTGCACCATCCATCAGCCAAGCATTGATATATTTGAAGCTTTTGATGAGGTGAGAAATATTAATACCGGTCAATTGGAGTTAAGGTCGTTTCTTTTTTGCTTTTTCTTATCCGAGTGTTATATGTCAATAATTGTATTCCAGCTATTCCTATTGAAGCGAGGGGGACAAGAGATATATGTTGCACCATTAGGTCACCATTCTAGCCATCTGATAAAGTATTTCGAGGTATGTATGTGATAAATATTAAAAAGCAACAAATAATGAACTTTTTAATTTCAATGCATTATGAAGCTAGCTAATGCATGAATATTTCTTTTTTGTGTAGGGGATTGAAGGAGTTCCTAAAATTAAAGATGGTTGCAATCCAGCTACTTGGATGTTGGAAGTCTCTGCATTATCACAAGAAATAGCTTTGGGAGTTGATTTTGCTGAAATTTATAAAAACTCAGATCTGTACAGGTAGGTTCACCCTAAACTTTTAGGCTATATAATTTGACCGAGACTAATTTTGGTCTTCCCTGTTATTAGCTTAAATATATTGCTGATATATGTTGTATGTTTCAGGAGAAACAAAGCACTCATTAAAGAGTTGAGCAAGCCTGCTCCAGGTTCGAAGGACCTCCATTTCCCAACTCAGTACTCACAATCATTCTTCACCCAATGTATGGCTTGCTTATGGAAACAACGATGGTCATACTGGCGTAATCCTCCATACACCGCCGTTAGATTTTGGTTCACTACCTTCATAGCTTTGATGTTTGGTACAATGTTCTGGGACTTGGGCACTAAAACGTAAGTTTCAACTGATTTAATTGAGAAGAATATGATTTAACATAATTCTGTCATTTTGTTCCTTCTGCCTTGTAATCTTACTACTCACATTTAAATCACAGGAATCGGCAACAAGATCTTTTCAATGCAACGGGCTCCATGTATGCTGCTGTTCTCTTCCTTGGTATCCAAAATGCTCAAGCTGTGCAGCCAGTAGTGTCTATCGAAAGGACGGTGTTTTACAGAGAAAAAGCTGCTGGAATGTATTCAGCTATGCCCTATGCTTTCGGACAAGTAACTACTTTTCACCTGTTTCATCGCTCATATGTTAAATTATTCATGATTCTCTTCATGGATTCTAACTTCTTATCTGTTGTTGCAGATTGTTGTTGAGCTTCCATATGTATTTGCTCAAGCTGTAGTATATGGAATCATAGTGTATGCAATGATAGGATTTGAATGGGATGTTGCTAAGTTCTTTTGGTATATATTCTTCATGTACCTCACATTACTGTACTTCACCTTCTACGGTATGATGGCCGTGGCTATGACTCCAAACCATCACATTGCTGCCATTGTTTCATCGGCTTTTTATGCAATATGGAATGTCTTTTCAGGGTTCATAATCCCAAGACCAGTATGTGTCGGCTACCCATTACTCATTCAAATGCTATATTTCCTTATTAGTTCATAGACATCGGAGGATTAATTCTTTTCTTTCCTAACTCTTCTGACAACAGAGAATTCCTATCTGGTGGAAATGGTACTATTGGGCAAGCCCAGTTTCTTGGACCTTATATGGGTTGGTTGCATCACAGTTTGGAGATATACAACACCGACTTGAGGACGGTGATGATTCTGTGGAAGTCTTTTTGAGAGAGTTTTTCGGTTTCAAGCATGATTTTCTGGGAGTTGTTGCAGTAGTTGTTGCGGCATTCACAGTTCTCTTTGCACTTATCTTTGCTGGAGGGATTAAGTTCTTAAATTTCCAGAAACGATAGAAAGTTTTTGCTTTATGTTATTTTGTATAGTACATTGCTTTGAACTCCTTTATGCAATCAAGTTACATTTCATGCTCTCCAATGCATTTCACTAATTAGGTGCATGTGTGGCATTTTATTAACGTTGATTCTGATATTTAATTGAAGTTAAATATAATTATTTCATCCTTTACTACAGTACTGCTTCACTCTTAAGGTCACTTTCAGGTCCAACTTCGTTAATTGATGCAAGCTCCATAACAATTTGATGCTCTAGCATTTAATAGATGAAATATTCCACTCGTTGTAAGCGTCGTTGAGTTTGTCATTTTCAAACTAAGAGAGGATCCAACTATGAGAAATTTTCGTGCATATATGCATTTAGAGGAACTTCTATTCCTAATAAAAGCAAGATTTCTATTTAGGTAATAACTCTAATTTCCTATTTCTTCTATTTTTTCTGTTGCATGTAGATAAACCAAATAAGAAAGGAGTCACAAATTCCAATAGTGTCTAAACATAAGCCTTACAAATCATCCATTTCTAACACACCTATCTTACAAGTTTCTTGGCAGTGGCAGTTAAATTAGGTGTTTTCTCTTAACGATGATACCAAAAGTAGCTTAACAAATAGTTCAATAACATAGAGTTGTAAGGCTACTGTAAATATTGATATGGTAATTTGTAATGATCCAATTGAGTCACACCACTAACTTAAGGTTTAGTAGTTAACACTTACTAAGCATTTGAACTCTATGTTAAAGGTGGGTTTTACCCAATATACAATTGGTATGAAGAGGATTCGTGGAGTCAACAAACTGGGAAGTACGATAACTGTGGATGTAGGTCGTGAAAAGGTTAGTAGATTGTATCCACAATGGGTTAGTTTAAGTGGCAAATGGTGAATAAGGATAGTGAGTGGTAAGGCCACTATAAGGTTCTAGATTCAACTACTCACAAAAGTTATCCCATAAGTTAAGCACAATAATTTCACATTACTAAGGTCTAAGAATTTGACTTGTAAGCACAATGGTATCTTTTTCTTTACATCTGATCATCGATGACACAATGTTTTTGAAAAATTTGTTTTCATAAAGGCCCTCGTTGACATACAACAAGACTTAAAGGGCTATTGATATCAACTGTCTTTGCAAAATTGGCTTTCATTTCTTTAAAATCTGAAAGTTTACATTGTATTGTGCATTGAAAGTAATTTGGTATGTAAAAATAATATGAAAGATACTAATATTTTTGCAAATTATAAAAGTTGTATTATAACAACACTTTTTTGAATGAAAAAAATGAGGATAAAAAGTACTTTTTACAGAAGATAATGTGACGATCAGCATATACCCTAACAGATGGGGGTGTTTATGTTACCATTCCAATTTAAGGGGGGACACGGCTCTTACGCCAAACTAGGGATGTGTTGTGTTGTTTCACTGGCCCAAGCCAAAAAAATTGTGGTATCAAAAATCCTTTTCAATAACATTTACCCCCTCTAGGTTTGGCACAGCTCTCAATGTTTCCAAAGTTTTGAATAGTAACGTAAATAACCCCAGAATCAGTCTACCGTTAGAGAACAAAGTGTACAAGGATAAGTTAGTCATTGCACTTACAAACAAACAATAAAACATTAAAAAAAAAAATCTTTGCAAATATTAAAATTTAAATTAACATAAAATATCTTTATCAGCATACAAGGGAGTAAAATATTAGAAAATTTTTATTAGTTGGATGTTTACATAATACGGTAAAAAATATCTGAAGATTACTTATTAATCTATTTTAGTTTGTGTTTTATATTTTCCTGTTATTAGACTTCTTTTTATTTAATTACGATATTTAATTACATCATCTGATAATAAAGAAGAAAAAGAGTAAATAGTCTTTCTATAAATATACCAATAAATAAACCGATCCCTTCACCGCGAATATCGGTTGCAACTTCGGGGGCTGTATTTAGGTCAAATCTATGGCGTCATAATTTTGACTTTTGAATAAATAAAATTAAGCAATATTTTTATTCTCAAATAATTATCTAAAATAAAATCGTATTTTAATGTGGCGTGTCAAATATTATAACTCATAGCTATCTTATTTCAGATAGCAACAGATATATTATTTAAAATAATTATATTTATAAAAAAGTTAGAATTATTGACCAATCAAATAATGAGTCTATATTCCAAATTTTTTGTTGAATTTTGACCGAGTTAATCAATCACATGCAATAACCAATAAATTCGTCCAGAAGCCGCCTGTCTTGTTTCCAGAAGCTTTTTCGCGGACGGTTTTCTCTGTAGACTTGCAATTTGGTGAAAAGGATTTTCAGCCTCATAGATATTTGAGCAATCGTTCTAGATGCACCAAAGTCATCCTTGAAAGGACCAATTGATCCTTAAGTTTAGAAAAATTAATTAACACCCCCATATAAGTGTTAAAATGTTAACTTTAAAAACTTTTAAGTTTAAATAAAAAGTCTTCCTGTAAATTTGACTTGCAAAACAAGGCAAGCCTCAATTAACTTCCAATTATAATGAATTAAAATCATTAAATATTAGTAAGTTTGAACACCACACGACGACCCCTAAACATAAGGGTTAAAATGTCAAGTTTTAAGATTTCATAGAAGTAATTCTGCGCCCAAAAAGTCTTACCGTTTAATTTGACTTCGAAAAGAGTGAAGCCTTTAAGTAACTCCCGACTGTATCGGATTATAATAATTAAATATTAGCGAATGTCGATGCCCCTAAAAGGAAGGGTTAAAGTGTTAACTTTTAAGACTTTGTAGATATTCTGTATTTTGCACCCAAAAGCCTTCCCGTAAAATTTTGACTGGCAAACAAGACAAGGCAAGCTTTAACGCCCAATTATTATGGATTAAAATTACTAAATAATATTAGTAAGTGATAATTCAATGAATTACTGCCGCCGCTTTGCAAGGAAATTATAGTTTTTGTGGATTTAGTACTTTTTAATTGTTTAATTAAAATTTGATTTAAAGAATAAAAATATTTTTTAGTTAGTTAAAGATTTAAGAAGCGTTTAACAAATTCTTATTAATTCCCGCGTGACAAATAATAACTCGTAAATTACCAAAACAATAACAATAAAATTACAGTTTAACTAAATGTCTAGATACCCCTCTAAGCTTGGATATTTGACAAAACCGCCCAAAAAGGTTTGCATGGTATTAAAAAAAGTATATATTAAAAACTTTCGCGGCTCGCGAGTCAGAGCGCAATCTAAAAAAGCCTTGCTTCAAAAATGAAGGAAGCAACACGGAAATTTTATGAATTTCAATTTGACTATTCAATGGCAGCCCCCTTTAAAGACTCTTTGTCTCTCCCTCTCTATATATAGATACTTGGAAAGAAAGTTGGTACAAGCATTAGCAGAGTAGAAGTTTTTGTTTTGCTCATCAAGGATAACTGCAACCCAGTTCCGGTTCAGGTTCTTGGTATTCAATTCATTCATTCTTGTTGACCAGTTCAGGTTCTTGGAATTCCATTCATTCATTGCTGTTAGCTTGAAAAAAAAACGAAGAAGAAGCTAAAAGGGTTTTGGTTGTTAGCTTGAACGAAAGTTAAAAGGGTTTTGGCGGGTGTTTTGTTTCGTGGAGGAAAGTGAGAGTCTTTTGCAATGGATGGTACAGACATTTACAGGGCAAGTAGTAGTTTGCGTGCGGGGAGTAGATCTTTCTGGAGGAACAATAACAATGAAGTGTTTTCAAGATCTTCAAGAGATGAAGATGACGAAGAGGCCTTAAAATGGGCTGCATTGGAGAAATTGCCAACTTTTGATCGGTTGAGGAAAGGAATACTCACCACCTCCAAAGGTGGCGCCAATGAAATTGATGTCTTCAATCTTGGGTTGGAGGAGAAGCAGAAGTTGTTAGAAAGGTTGATCAAGATTGCAGAAGTTGATAATGAGCAGTTTCTGTTGAAGCTCAAGAACCGCGTTGAAAGGTAAAATTTTTCATTTTTCTTTTCTTGTTTTTGGTCTCGGTATGTAGGTGTAATATGATTCATGCATGCGTGTATGGGTTCGTTGTTGGGTTTGTGTACTTTTTCTTTGTGAGTTTTCTTTGTGAGTAGCCAAACAGAACTGCTCTGTTCTGGTTGAAGTTATTGTTTTTCTTGTATATTTTGACGTTTTAGGTATGGTTTTGTTTCTTATTGGATTATTTTCAGAGTTGGGATTGAGCTTCCCAAAATTGAGGTTCGATACGAGCATCTAAATGTGGAAGCAGAAGCACATATGGGGAGTAGAGCTTTGCCTTCATTCATTAACTTCTCTGTCAGCATAATAGAGGTAACAATTTGCAGATCTGAATCATTAATTTTGTATTGTTATTTATGTTTTTGTATTTGTTTCCGGGTAAGCTTTGACTCACATTTCACTTTGTTCTTTAATTTGATGTGAAGGATTTCTTGATTTCTCTCAATCTATTTTCAAGTAAAAAGAAACACCTGACAATCCTTAACGATGTCAGTGGAATCATCAAACCAGGAAGGTGAGAACCGAATTCCTATTTTTGTTCCATGAACGGGATTTTGGAACATTTGGAAAGTCATATGTTTCTCATTTGGATTCGTTTCTTTGCTGCAGAATGACATTACTTTTGGGTCCTCCCGGATCTGGAAAGACTACACTATTGTTGGCTTTGGCTGGGAGGCTTGATTCGAGTCTAAAGGTGATTTTACATAGTTAAAAAGCTTCTATTCTTTTAGAGAGGTTTGAATTTTAGCTTTAAGATACTGATCGTTTGCTTACTTTCCAATTTTTTGGTGTGAATTATCTACTGCAGAGTTCTGGCAGCGTGACATACAATGGCCATGGCATGAATGAATTTGTACCCCAGAGAACTGCTGCATATATCAGTCAACATGATGTCCATATAGGAGAAATGACTGTGAGGGAAACCTTGGCCTTCTCTGCAAGATGCCAGGGGATTGGAACCCGTTACGGTTAGTTTAATGGATTGCCCTTTTCCCCTATTACAACAAAATTATGAATGTAGTCTCATGATTATAGGAATAGAAACAATTACTGATATCTGCTTCTTGAAATTCAGAGATGTTATCGGAGTTGTCAAGAAGAGAAAAAGCAGCAAATATTAAGCCTGATCCTGATATTGATGTCTACATGAAGGTAACAGAGGCTGAAATTTGAGGCATTTAACCAGCTTTATTCCAATGAAAAATCTTTTCTAAAATAATAGATATGATAATAGAAAAAGGGGTTATCCCCTATTCCTTAAAAATCATACTCTATGAACTTTTGTGTTCAAATCACCTAACGTTATATGAATAATAGCTCTGCCAAATGTCCTATAGAGATTTAGATTAGAATCGATATCAATCTTATAGGAATGCAGTTGCACTCAGGGTGATTTGAGTTCTCATATTTCTCTGCCAATTGTGATGTCACAGGCAGCAGCCACAGAAGGCCAAGAGGCCAGTGTAACCACTGATTATGTTCTAAAGGTAAGATCAGCAAAAATCTCTCTTAGAAAAAACAAAAGTTATCAAGAAAAAGTAACATAATGTCACCAGATTAATCAATTTTCCTCTTACATTTACAGATTTTAGGACTGGAAGTCTGTGCTGATACCATGGTAGGAGATGAAATGTTAAGAGGTATATCAGGAGGACAAAGGAAGAGGGTTACAACAGGTGAGCCCAAACTTCATTAACTTGTTTAGGCTACAGCAAGAGATAACATTTTTAACTTAATCATACAAACATTTTTGATACTTAAATTGTAGGTGAAATGCTTGTTGGACCGGCTAATGCACTGTTCATGGATGAGATATCTACTGGTCTGGACAGTTCAACAACTTTCCAAATTGTGAATTGTCTCAGGCAAACTGTTCACATCTTTGATTCGACAGCTGTGATCTCTCTACTACAGCCAGCACCAGAGACTTATAATCTCTTCGACGACATCATCCTTCTATCTGAAGGTTATGTTGTTTACCAGGGTCCTCGTGAACATGTGTTGGAGTTTTTTGAATCCATGGGCTTCAAATGTCCTGCAAGAAAAGGCGTGGCTGATTTCTTACAAGAAGTATGCGCTGATATAACTCTTTATATATAATTTTCAAAATTCTTTTGAAAGATGGACTCTGTTTCTCTTAGCTATATATGAGATAATGAAAGTTGTTCTGAAAAATAAGACTTATGTCTAAAAAGCCTTAATGAACAATGGAACATTGCAGGTGACATCAAGGAAAGATCAGCAGCAATATTGGTCAGTTAAAGATAAGCCTTACAGGTTTGTCGCTGTCAAGGAATTCGCTGATGCATTTCAATCATTCCATGTGGGTCAGAGACTTGGTGATGAGCTTCGAACTCCGTTTGATAAGCAAAAGAGCCACCCAGCTGCTTTGATAAGCAAAGAATATGGTGTTAATAAGAAGGAGTTGTTAAAAGCTAACATCTCAAGGGAATATTTGCTGATGAAGAGGAATTCATTCGTCTACTACTTCAAGCTCTTTCAAGTAGGTAGCCGCTTCATTTTTAATTGTTTTAATATTTTATTCATGTGATGGTAACTCAACGATTTTTTTGTCCAAATAGCTTACAATAATGGCGCTTATTACGATGACACTCTTCTTCCGAACCAAAATGCACCGAGATTCATTACCAGATGGAACAATTTACTTGGGTGCCTTGTTCTTCTCTGTCATTTCTCTCATGTTCAATGGAATGTCAGAGATTTCTATGACTGTAGCCAAGCTTCCCGTGTTTTACAAGCAAAGAGACCTCCGATTCTACCCTTCATGGGCATATGGTCTTCCTTCATGGATCCTTAAGATACCCATTTCATTTGTAGAGACTGCTGTTTGGGTATTCTTGACCTATTATGTAGTTGGTTTTGATCCTAATGTTGGAAGGTGAGCAGATAAAGAAAATTGCAACAATTTAGGAACTAGCAGTATATTTTCGTTACATGTTTCTGCTATTAGTTCAATTTTTAACCAGGTCGATCTTCTTTTGCAGGTTGTTTAAGCAGTACTTGCTACTCTTGATTGTTAATCAAATGGCTTCTGCATTGTTCCGATTCATTGGATCTGCAGGCAGGAACATGATTGTTGCTAATACATTTGGTGCATTTGCACTGCTCCTGCTTTTTGTGTTGGGTGGATTTATCCTTTCAAAAGGTAGATGAAGTCCATAAGTTTAATGCTATGACTAATATCTTTTTCAAATTCTAATTCTTTTACTGTTTAATAACACAGATGACGTTAAGTCATGGTGGATATGGGGGTATTGGAGTTCACCTTTGATGTATGCACAGAATGCAATTGTGGTTAATGAATTTCTTGGCCATAGTTGGAACAAGGTAATGCCTTCAAAAATCAGTGTGATGGACATTTGTGGTTTTGTCTTCCACTAATTTTCTGACATCCGAACTTCTTCCATACTAAAGATTTTGCCAGATTCAAATTCAAATGAAACCCTGGGAGTTCAAGTTCTGGAGGCTCGTGGATTCGTCACTGATGCATATTGGTATTGGCTAGGAGTAGGAGCACTACTTGGTTTTACACTACTGTTCAACATCGGTTTCAATCTGGCTCTCACTTTCCTCAAACGTATGCATCTTTACCTTCTGCAGTTTACTTTGGTGCCTTCTGAAGGTGGTAGCTTATTTTCTAATTACTTGCAAATATGTGCAGCATTCGAGAAGGCTCAGGCAGTTATCCCAGAGGAAGTTGAAAGCAATGAGGATGGTAACAGAGCAGGAGGAGCCATTCAGTTATCAACCCATGGAAGTAGCACTACTCACAGAGTTCGCTCAGGTTATAACAATTAATTGTTTGTGCGAGGGTGAATATGATGTTTACTGTTATGCTTTTAAATGACAATTAAACTGTAATTAACATTTAAATCATCTATTAATTGATGTGCAGAGAGAGGAGATGACATTAGGGGGAGAAGCTCCTCTTCCAAGTCCCCATCTATGACAGAGGCAATTGTGCAGGCCAATGAGCAAAATAGAAGAGGAATGATTCTTCCATTTGAACCACATTCCATCACTTTTGATGAAGTTATATACTCTGTTGACATGCCGCAGGTAACATTAAATTTTACAAATAATACATAGACTTAAAACTTCGATGATATCATTTTTAGGTGTAATTTAGTTCAGACATGACAACTGCCTGGTTCAAACAAACTTTGCAGGAAATGAAACTTCAAGGTGTTTCTGAAGACAAGTTGGTGCTTCTGAAGGGTGTGAGTGGTTCATTTAGGCCTGGTGTTCTTACGGCTCTGATGGGTGTTAGTGGTGCTGGTAAAACCACTCTGATGGATGTGTTGGCGGGTAGGAAAACTGGCGGATACATTGATGGAAATATCACAGTTTCTGGGTACCCAAAGAAGCAAGAAACATTTGCTCGTGTTTCAGGATACTGTGAGCAGAATGATATCCACTCTCCTCATGTTACTGTATATGAATCTTTGCTCTATTCTGCATGGCTTCGTTTGCCCTCAGAAGTTGATTCCGAAGCCAGAAAGGTTGGTTTACAGAATCCCTATTTATTCTAGGCAATTGTATCAGCTTGAAGCAGACTGAAGTTAAATTTTTGGCATTAGTCATATATTAATTTATAACTTACTTGTGTTCTGAAGATGTTCATTGAGGAAGTCATGGAGCTTGTGGAATTGAACCCATTAAGACATGCATTAGTTGGTTTGCCTGGTGTAAATGGTCTATCAACTGAGCAGCGCAAGAGGCTTACGATAGCAGTTGAGCTTGTGGCAAACCCCTCTATCATTTTTATGGATGAGCCAACTTCAGGTCTTGATGCAAGAGCTGCTGCCATTGTTATGAGAACAGTTAGGAACACGGTGGACACAGGAAGGACAGTGGTGTGCACCATCCATCAGCCAAGCATTGACATATTCGAAGCTTTTGATGAGGTGAAACTTCTTTAATACCGTTTAATTGGTGTTCAGCTTTTGGTTTTTCTTTATCTTATTGTATGTCAATAATTGTGTTGCAGCTGTTCCTACTGAAGCGGGGGGGACAAGAGATATATGTTGGACCATTGGGTCACCATTCTTGCCATCTGATAAAGTATTTTGAGGTATGATATGATCAATGTTTAAAAGTAAAAAAGATTGAAATATTTTTTAAATTTAGATTGTATTATGAAGCTAACGAATGCATGAATATTTCATTTTTGTGTAGGGGATTGAAGGAGTTCCTAAAATTAAAGATGGTTACAATCCAGCTACTTGGATGTTGGAAGTCTCCGCATTATCACAAGAAATAGCTTTGGGAGTTGATTTTGCTGAAATTTATAGAAACTCAGATCTGTACAGGTAGGTTTATTCCAAACTGTTAGGCTATATCAACACCAGTTCACCACTTTGTCAATGTTTAGACTGAGAGTATTTAGCACTGCCTTGTTATTAGCTTAAATATATTGCTGATGAATGTTTTATGGTTCAGGAGAAACAAAGCACTCATTAAAGAATTGAGCAAGCCAGCTCCAGGTTCAAAGGACCTCTATTTCCCAACTCAGTACTCACAATCATTCTTCACCCAAAGTATGGCTTGCTTATGGAAACAACGACGGTCATACTGGCGTAATCCTCCTTACACTGCCGTTAGATTTTGGTTCACTACCTTCATTGCTTTGGTATTTGGTACAGTGTTCTGGGACTTGGGCACTAAAACGTAAGTTTCAACTGGAACCTTGAGAAGAATATGATTTAACATAATTCTGTCGTTTTGTTTCTTCTGCCTTTTAATCTTACTATTCACATTTCAAATCACAGGAGTCGACAACAGGATCTGTTCAATGCAATGGGCTCCATGTATGCTGCTGTGGTCTTCCTTGGTGTCCAAAATGCTCAATCTGTGCAGCCGGTAGTGTCTATTGAAAGGACTGTATTCTACAGAGAAAGAGCTGCTGGAATGTATTCGGCAGTGCCATATGCCTTAGGACAAGTAACTATTTTTCACTTGTTATATCCCTTATAAGTTGAATTTTTTGTGAAGCTCTTCATGGATTTTAACTTCTTTGTCATTGTTGCAGATTGTGGTTGAGCTTCCATATGTATTTGCTCAAGCTATAGTATATGGAGCCATAGTCTATTCTATGATAGGATTTGAATGGACTGCTGCTAAGTTCTTTTGGTATATTTTCTACATGTTCTTCACATTACTGTACTTCACCTTCTACGGCATGATGTCAGTGGCTATGACACCGAACCACCACGTTGCCGCCATTGTTGCCGCATTCTTCTATGCAATATGGAACGTCTTTTCAGGGTTCATAATCCCAAGACCTGTAAGTATTGGCTGCCCATCATTCATTTAAATGCCACCTTTCCTTATTGTTGCTTGGTATCCAAGGATTAATTTTTTTCCCTTACTCTTGTGATAACAGAGAATTCCCATCTGGTGGAAATGGTACTATTGGGTAACCCCGGTAGCTTGGACCTTATATGGGTTGGTTGCGTCACAGTTTGGAGATTTACAGAACAAACTTGAGGACAGTACTACTGATCAAACAGTGGAAGTCTTCTTGAAAGATTTTTTCGGTTTCGAGCATGATTTTCTGGGAGTTGTTGCGGCAGTTATTTTGGCATTCACAGTGGTCTTTGCACTTATCTTTGCTGCAGGGATTAAGTTCTTCAATTTCCAGAAACGATAGAAAACTTTTTTTCTTTATGTTGTTTTGTATATTGTAATTTTTTAAATTCATTGATGTAATCAAGTAACATTCATGCTCTCAAATGCCTGTTGTTGACCAATTAGGTGTATGTATGGCATTTGATTAATGTTGATTTGTATCTTCAATTTAAGTTAAATAATTATTTCATCTCCTTTACTACAGAACTGCTTCACTCCTGAGGTCACTTGCCTGGTCCAACTTCAATAATTGATGCAAGTTATAAAACAATCTGATATGGAATATTCCATTCCTAAACGTTGTTGAGTCTGTCACTTTCAGATCATGAGACGATCCATGTACTGGAAATCTTCGTCCCTGTAAGCCTAAATCTAAGACTAACAAATCATCCATTGCTAACATATCTATCCTACAAGTTTTCTGGCAGTTAAATTATGTTCAAACTCAAACTAACAAGTGTTTGCTTATGTCCTCTGTTTTGCTTATGTGTATTCTGTTTGAACTCTTCAAATAAGTCCATTGTTAGTTTTGTATGTTGGTAGCATGTGCCAAAATTGTAAGGGTCAGATGATAAGCTTAGTGGAAGCTTAGTTGAAGGTTTCTAGGAAGTAGTTAAAACCGTCGCTTGAGTCTTTAAATATGTGCAATCGTTTAATTTTATGTGTAGACACGGCAGCAGTAATTTTTAGTAATATTTCCATTCTCCATTTTCTTTTTTTGCACTTGTTTCTTTTCTTTCTGTCAAATTAGTTTGAAGATGATCCTAAAATAGCTTGACAAATAGTTCAATAACATGGGTCTAATTTGATTGCCACAACTTAAATGATTGTTCTTGTTTGCCGATACCATGTATTTCTTTATAGATATTGATATGGTGATCCAAAATTACTCAATGGAGTCTCGCATCACCAAGTATAAGAGGATCTTTAAGTCAACTGGAAAGCATAGGACATCAGTCTTGAAAGGATGGTGACTTACAATAACCTAATCGAATCCTACATTATTAAACTAGTACTTGACAATTAGGCTTGTAAGCATTTGGAAATCCTTTCTCTCCATCTGGTTATTAATGCATTCAACAAGAAATTAAAAATCCATTTCAGTTTGGATGATAAAACTGTTTTTGAAAAATTGGCTTTCATAAAGGATCCTTGACGACATACAACAAGAAATTAAAGGCCAGTTTTGGATGATACAACTGCTTTTGTCATCTTTATAATCTGAAAAAGGTTTAGGTTATATAGAATTAAACTTGTTTCCTACTACTATATAAATAAGAAAAAATTATTACAAATAACATTGAATTAAGGCCTAATATTTGACATAATCCTCACATTTTATATAATATTATCAATAATCTTGTTAACATCAGATTCTGTTAAATTAGTCTTCTAACACATTAAAAATATTTATAATAACTATTATACCCTTTAACTACACTATTTTCTATTATTTACATATTTTATAATCGGTTTAACATATAATTAAAGACTTATAAAATTTTCACTTGTGAACTTGTACTAAAAGTCAACAAATATAAAACTTCTCAATAAAATAAATTATAAAACTCTAAAAAAAGATACATAATAAAAGTCATATTAAAAATAAAGAAATTAATTATATAAGTAAGAGGCATTGGGATCTGACTGAGGCAAACTAAGTGGTCCAATTTAGTGTAGGAGTATGAAATTTTACATATATGTATGTATATATGTATATATAAAAACAAGAGAGGATAAAGTAAAATAATAAAATATAAAATAATTAATAATATTATATAAAATGTAAGGGTTATATTAATATTAGTTAGTTTAAAATTATTTGTAATATTTTTTTCACATAAATAATGTATTTTGTAATAGACTTTCCTCACACATAGCGACATACTTGGCACAACTTCAGCACTTTACTTGACAAGTGTATGCCACATGTCAAATTCTTGTTCACTTTTGAGAAGCATCTAGGCCTATATAAGAAGGCCTTGTATCAGCTCAAACTTGCTCCTTGAGAAGTGATGATACCAGCTCTTCTATTGCTTCGCCTCTTCTTCTCTTTCTCCATACTTTGCATTATTGCATTTACACCCTCTTGAGTTTATTATGCAACATATAGCAACAGTTTTTCCGTTTGGCCTTTTTCTCGAATTTCTTTTTTCTGCTCTTAAAATATACTGTTATTTTAACTATTGCTAATTAACAAGATTGAATTCGGATTAAAAAAATAATAAAGGATTGTTAAATTGATTAGGAAGCACCTATCAAGTCAAGTAGGATCATTTTCTTGTAAAGATCTTTTATTTATTTATTTTTAAAAGAGAGTTAATATCTAAAACTACTTAAATAGATACTTTGAAACTTCAAATGTACAAAAAAAAAAAAAGAAACCCGTAAAATTAATTATAGTTTAATTATTCTATTTGTTTTGAGGATTTTGATCATGATCAAGATTATCATGACCTTTAAGATGGTACAGTTTGATGTGGAACAGTTTAAGTTCAATTTCCAGAAGCTTTTTTTTCGGTGCCGGTCAGTATTGTATGTAGACTTGGAGTCTGCTGAAAATTATTTCCAACCTCCTTGATATTTAGCTGCCTAGATGTACCCAACATTCTTAAAAGTGGAAGTAAGCCTCATGTTTAGAAAAATTACTAACACGCCCACATAAAAAGGGTTAAAGTGTCAAATTTTAAGACTTTATCGATGTTACGACTTCTGCACCTAAAAGATCTTCCCGTGTTATTTGACTTGGCGAGACAAGGCAAGCTTTAATTAACTCCCAAAACAAGTACATGTTAGTAAATAATATTTGACTGGTAAGCAAGTCAAGCCCCTAAATAAGGTTTAAAGTGAAGCTTTTAAGACTTTATAGATATTGGGAAATTTTGCACTCGAAATATTTTTGACTGGCAAGCAATACAAGCCGGGATAGCTTTGACTCCCAGACAAAATGGACTGAAATAATTAAATAGTATTAGCAAGAGTAGTTTTAGGTATACCAAGAATCTAAACAATTAAAATTATAAATTTAGCTTGACAAAAGTTTATTGAGTGAATAAAAATAGTGGATAAAAATAAAAAGGAAATTACTAAATTTTTATACAACAAAATGGATTCACCTATCCATAATTATATATCAAATCAGATTATGAGTTTGATAGCTTAAGTTGATTGCTTTGATGGTTTAACTTGGTTGCACACTTAAAAATATATTTTCATTATTTTATCATTGTCAATTTACTAAATTACTGACTCCAATTTTTAAGAAAATTATAATTTTTAGTGGATTTAGTAATTTTTTAGTTGTTTAATTAAATTTGATTTAAGAATATAATTTTTTTTATTGATGAGTTAACGAGCGTTTAGCAAATTCTTATCAATTAGTGGTTCTATAGAACCTCACTTCTCATTTTATTGGCCTAACTCCAAAATTAAATAAGGATAAAATTATAATAAAAATACAATAAATGAGATAATTAATATTAGACGAGTAGACTTAACAAAAACTCTCACTCTCTTCATATATCTCTAATCTTTTTCCTTATTTTCTCTCTAATCTTACATGATCTTTCCCCTCTCTCTCAACTTTTGGTGTTTTTTTAATCCCAAATTAATTCAATTATCTTTCTTTCTCTTTAAATTTTAACCAATTACATAATTTTAGTTCTCAACACCAAATCATGTAATTTTCCTTCTTTCTCTCTCCCTTTCAAACACCGAAACCAAAAAAAAAAAATTGATTGATTATTTTGTTGATATGAATTTGAAGAATTCAATAGCGAAAAAATTGATTAACGTTAAAATCTTTAAAAAGTTTTTTTTTTAATGTATCATGTCTAATAGTATTTAAATATACAAAATGTAAATATACAAAAAAAATTGAGAAAAAGAGTGAAACACTATCAAGATTAAATGATAATTTAGTTAAATGTTAGATTGAAAAAAAAATCAAACCCTGTTAAAATCAAATGATAGTTAATTAGTTCTGTTCTTTTATGAATCCAAATCATGTTTTCTGTGCTGCACATTTTCCAATATAATTTATACTCAATCTTAATCACATATCCTTTTTAAAATTCAAAATAATTCAAAATCAACCATATATTTTTAAATTCAATTAAAAACAAAAATACTGGATTCATAAAAGAACACACCAAATTTACTATAACTACATTTGACATTGAACCTAAAATATAATAAAAAATTGTCTAAATTATTATTTTATCTCTGTTAAATAAAACGCAAGGTCAACGAGATAAAAAATAGAATTGAACGGAGCTACCCTTGAATCACTTCGCGTGACAAATAATGCGTTTATCAACCCATTAACTCGTAAATTACCTTTACAATAAAAATGAAATTATTTAACAAAATTTTGGCTATTTTCAAAACCGCCCAAAAAGTTCTGCATGTACTCTAAAAACATTCACAGCTCACTAACTCAGAACACAAGCTAGAAGTATTTCTTTAAAAATGAAGGCAGCAACATGGAAATCTGTTGAAGACTCTTATCTCTCCCTCTCTATATATAGATGCATCATGCATGGGAAAAAAGGGGTACAAGCATAAGCAGAGTATAATTTTTTGTTTTGTTCATCAAGGACAACTCCAAACCAGTTCAAGTTCTTGGAATTCAATTCATTCATTCTTGTTAGCTTTAAAGGAAACTAATTAAGAGGAAGCTAAATGGTTTTGGTTGTTAGCTTGAACGGAAAGGAGGAAGAAGTTAAAAGGGCTTTGGCGGGAGTTTTGTTTGCCTGTTTTGGTGGAGGAGAGTGAGTGTCTTTTGCAATGGATGGTGCAGACATTTACAGGGCAAATAGTAGTTTACTTGCGGGGAGTAAATCTTTCTGGAGGAATCATAACAATGAAGTGTTTCAAGATCTTCAAGAGATGAAGATGATGAAGAGGCCTTAAGGTGGGCTGCATTGGAGAAATTGCCAACTTTTGATCGGTTGAGGAAAGGAATACTCACCACCTCCAAAGGTGATGCCAATGAAACTGATATCTTCAATCTTGGGCTGGAGGAGAAGCAGAAGTTGTTAGAAAGGTTGATCAAAATCGCAGAAGTTGATAATGAGCAGTTTCTGTTGAAGCTCAAAAACCGCGTTGATAGGTAAAATTTTTCCTTTTTTTTTTCCATTTTTCTTGAGCATTTGATAGGTTTCTTTGTGAGTTTTCTTGGCAACAACACAGAGGAACTCTGTACCGGTTGCATGATGTTCTAGTTTTTTCATGTATACTTTGAAGTTTTAGTGATGGTTTTTTTTTAAATGTTCTTAGAGTTGGGATTGAGCTTCCTAAAATTGAGGTTCGATACGAGCATCTAAATGTGTAAGCAGAAGCATATGTGGGGAGTAGAGCTTTGCCTTCATGCATTAACTTCTCTATCAGCATAATAGAGGTAACAGTTTGCAGATATGAATCATTAATCTTGTAATGTTATTTATGCTTTTGTATTTGTTTCAGCTTATCCTTCGACTCACATTTCACTTTGTTCATTAATTTGATCTGAAGGATTTCTTGATTTTTCTCAATCTATTTTCAAGTAAAAAGAAACACTTGACAATCCTCAAGGATGCCAGTGGAATCATCAAACCAGGAAGGTGAGAAACTGATTTCCTAAATATGTTCCCTTGAATAAGATTTTGGAACATTTGGATAGTCATATTTCCCATTTGGGTTCATTTCTTCGTTGCAGAATGACATTGCTTTTGGGTCCTCCGGGATCTGGAAAGACTCCACTATTGTTGGCTTTGGCTGGGAGGCTTTGTTGGGATATAATGATTAACTCAGAACAGAATTTGGGAGAAAAATTACTTGTATTAACAGAGAAAATTAATGTACAAGAATTATACAAAAACTCCCCTAAAAATTTCTGGAGCTCTCCTGGCTCTCTCTCTCAATCCTAAACTCTCTGGTTTAGACTCTGGACTCTCTCTAGAATCTCAGTGATGATTAAACAAGGCAGAATTCGTCCCATATTTATAGGAAAAATTCTGCATACAAATTCAAATCAAATTTGGCTACTTCCTTTGATTTTCAAAATTGGAGGTGCCTAACAAATTTGACTCTCAATGCATTCACATGGGAGGGATTCTGGAAGCCATGCATGTCATGCATGAGCTCAGCAGAATTCTAGAACTCATGCATGTCATGCATGAGCTCATCAATTCTCCCCCTCCATCCCATGTGAAAGGGAGTAACAACAAAAGTAATTAGACAGCTTCTAATCCAACTATGTCTCTGCATAGTTCTAGCTTGTCTCTGGTGACCACTTTTGTTAACATGTCGGCTGGATTCTCTTTAGTATGGATCTTCACTAGTTTCAACAGTTGCTTGTCCATCACCTCTCGTATCCAATGATAGCGGATGTCAATATGCTTCGTTCGAGAATGGTACACTGAGTTCTTGCTCAAATCCAGAGCACTTTGACTGTCACAGTGTACTTTGTATTCCTTTTGCTCAATCCCAAGTTCTTGGAGAAACCGCTTCAGCCACAACATTTCTTTTCCAGCTTCCGCTGCGGCAATGTATTCTGCCTCTGTCGTGGATAGCGCAACACACTTCTGTAGTCTTGACTGCCATGATACAGCTCCCCCTGCAAAAGTGTAAACAAAACCTGATGTAGATTTCCTACTGTCAGGTTCTCCGGCCATATCTGAATCTGTATAGCCTTCCAAGATTGGATCAGCTCCCCCGTAACACAAGCATATCTTCGAAGTACCTTTAAGGTATCTGAGAATCCACTTGACTGCCTCCCAATGTTCTTTCCCTGGATTGGAAAGAAATCTGCTCACGACTCCTACAGCATGAGCAATATCTGGCCTTGTACACACCATGGCATACATCAAACTTCCTACAGCAGAAGAATAGGGTACCGACGCCATGTCCTCTATCTCTTTCTTGGATGAGGGACATGATCTCTTGCTCAGCTTGAAATGATTAGCCAGTGGTACACTAACTGGCTTGGCACTATCCATGTTGAACCTTTGGATCACACGTTCAACATATTTTTCTTGAGACAGCCATAATTTCTTTTGTTTTCTGTCTCGACGAATGTGCATCCCCAAGATTTGCTAAGCTGGTCCCAAGTCCCTCATATCGAAGGTTTTTGATAGTTCATTCTTCAGCTGCTTTATTCTTGTTGCATCTTTTCCGACGATCAACATGTCGTCCACATATAACATTAATGCAACAAAGTCTCCACCTGGAAGTTTCTGAAAGTAGACGCATTGGTCTGCAGCGGTTCTTTTGTACCCATGACTCACCATGAAGGAGTCAAACTTCTTGTACCATTGCCTTGGTGCTTGTTTGAGGCCATACAAGCTCTTTTTGAGCTTGCACACGAGGTGTTCTTTTTCTGGAACCTCGAACCCTTCTGGCTGCTCCATGTAAATTTCTTCATGCAAGTCTCCATGAAGAAATGCTGTCTTCACATCCATCTGTTCAAGCTCCAAATCAAGACTTGCTGTTAATCCGAGGATGACGCGGATTGAGGACATTTTTACCACCGGTGAGAATATTTCATCAAAGTCAATTCCTTTCTTCTGAAGGAATCCTTTTACCACCAATCGGGCTTTGTGCTTTATCACCTTTCCTGTTCCATCTTTCTTGAGCTTGAATACCCACTTGTTCTTCAGTGCCTTCTTTCCGTCTGGGAGTTCGACCAGTTCATAAGTTTTGTTCTTCTCTAGAGAATTCATCTCATCTCGCATTGCATGCAGCCATCGTTCTTTGTCTGGATGAGATAAAGCTTCATGAAAGCTTTCTGGCTCCCCCTCATCAGTAAGCAGTGTGTACTCTGATTCCGGATATCTCCTCGACGGAATCCGACCTCGCTCAGATCGTCGTAGCTGAGGTTCTTCATTTCCAGGAGGTATAGCAGCTTCTATGGGTGATTGTGGCTCCCCCGGCTCAGCAATCTCTTCATTTTCTTCCTCCTGATCTGCTTTTGGAACTTCTTCTGGTACTTCATCATTTCTTGTGGCATTTGGTGTTGAGTCTGCAACAATATCTGGGGCACTGCTAGTGGGATTTGTAGATATTGTTGTCTTTTCAGCGTCTTCATATGTTTGGTCTTCGTGAAATACGACATCTCTGCTCCAGATGACTTTCTTTTCTTTGGGATCCCATAATCTGTATCCGAATTCTTCATCTCCATAACCGATGAAGATACATGGAACAGTTCTTGCATCGAGCTTCTGTCTGAGCTCCTTGGATACATGTACGAAGGCTAAACAACCAAACACTTTCAAATGATTATAGGAGGGCTTTTTATTAGACCATACCTTTTCTGGAATCTCGAAGTTCAGTGGTGCCGATGGTGCTCTGTTGATTAAGTAACAGGCGGTGCGAACTGCCTCCCCCCAGAATGGCTTGGGTAACTTAGCCAATCTGAGCATGCTTCTGACTCGTTCCATGATGGTTCGATTCATCCTCTCGGCCACTCCATTGTGTTGTGGTGTGCGTGGGACTGTTCTTTCATGTCGGATGCCATATCTTCGACAGTAGGCATTGAACTCTCTGGAGGTATACTCGCCTCCGTTATCTGATCGAAGGCATTTTAATTTCTTACCCGTTTCACGTTCTACCATGGCGTGAAACTCCTTGAACTTCTCTAGAACTTCATCCTTCGTCCTGAGGAAATAAACCCACACTTTCCGAGATGCATCATCAATAAAGGTCAAGAAATACCTTTTACCGCCTAAGGACTCGACTTCGAGAGGTCTGCATACATCACTGTGTACTAGCTCCAATAGCTTTGATTTTCTCACTGATGAGGAGCTGAATGACACCCTCCGTTGTTTCCCGTACAAACAATAGTCGCAAGGATGAGATGCTGCATCCTTGGAAACAGTGATCAGCTTCTTTTTCTGAAGGGTTGATAAACCCTTTTCACTCATGTGACCGATCCTTTTATGCCACAAATCTAGAGGTACCATGTGCTCTGCTACATGAAGGCTCTCTCCGTTTATCTTTACATGAGTCCTGTAAAGATTGTCACATAATTTACCTCGAGCAACCACCATGACCCCTTTTCAACATCTTCCATGTACCGTTGGTGAAGCAGCTCTCATAACCTTGCTGATCAAAGGCTTTTACCGAGAGCAAGTTGAGTCGAAGATCTGGCACATGACGAACGTCCTTCAAAGTTATTTTGCATCCGACGTTCGTTTGGAATTGAATATCACCAATTCCCATGATTTTGGCGGTGCTGTTGTTTCCCATCTTCACTATCCCAAAGTCTCCTGCTTTGTACGTGGTGAAGATTTCTCTGCAAGGAGTGACGTGGCAGGAAGCTGCTGTGTCAATGACCCATTCTACTCCTTGATCTGCTGTGTGAAAGCACGTCTCTTCTGCACAAATGGTCACATCTTCTACCACTGTAACTCGTGGTTCTTCGTTGCTTTGTGCCTGTGAACTCTCCTGGTTCTGCTTCCGAAGACTGCGACAATTTCTCTTCAAATGTCCCTCTTTGCCACAGTTGTAGCACTTGTATGTGGGTCTCCGCCCATCTGATGACCTGCCCCTTGATCTGCCTCTGCTTTTGCTTCTACCTCTTCTCCAGTCTTCACCTCGAGACTGTCTTCCTCGATTCTCTGTGATGTAGGCTTCATCTTGACTGGCGCCTGCATCTTTTCTTCTTGCCTCCTCGTTCATTAAGGCATCCTTAACCATTGATAGGGTAAGTCTGCCTCCGGGTGCTGAATTACTGATAGAGACCACTAGTGTCTCCCATGAATCTGGAAGGGAACTGAGAAGTAGAAGTGCTTGTTCCTCGTCTCCAAGCTGTAACTCGACTGCTGTCAACTGATTCACCAAGTTCTGGAACTCACTTGTATGTTCTGCTACAGGAGTTCCGCTCCGCAACTTCAAGTTCACAAGCCGTCTCATCAGGATGGCTTTGTTCCGTGCTGACTTGGCTTGATACATACTCTCTAATTTTTTCCATAGAGTATATGCATCTGTTTTTTTGGCTACATGGTGGAAGACACTATGATCGATCGATCCATTGTCTGATCTGACCGATGCATTTTCTGTTAATTTTCTTCCACTCTGCCTCTTTTTCTGTCTCAGGTCTCTGCCCTTCAAATTCTATAGGGTCATATAGATCCTTACAACTAAGGAGATCCTCCATCCTGGGCCTCCATAGTGTGTAATTTGTAGCAGTCAATTTTATCATGGCTCCGGATGATTCTTCCATTTTAGAATAATTAATTCACTAAAATAGAGATGGAATTTCAAAAATCTGAGCCCACCGTTACGTCCGGAACGGTCAAATTAGGTGGAATAGCCTCTTCCGGGGCTCAAAAATTCTTTTTATACAATAAATACTAAGCTTGGAAACTTTAAGGACTAAACTGAAATTTCTTAAGGGCTAAACTGAAATTTCAGAAACTAAAAGGGGCACAGTGTTATTCACCAGAACTACAGGGGCCAAACTGATATTTCCTAAGGACTGAAATGTAAATTTCAGAAATTCAGGGGTCAAAATGTAATTACCCAAAAATACAGGGGCCAAAATGTAATTTTCCAACGTTCTGCTGACGTGGCAGGTGGGGTCCACTATGCTGACGTGGCGACACGCGGCAGGTGACGTGGCACGATGACGTGGCGACCTGCTGACGTGGACTGCTGACGTGGCAAAAAGTGCTGCTGACTTGTCTGTGACGTGGCGCTGACGTGGTCGTCTTCTTCCTTGGAATGGCGCGTGCAGCGCGTGGGGCGAGTGACGCCCACTCGCAGACCAGGTCGGAGGCGCGTGCGGCGTCTTTGGACGTCGGATTGGTCACCGAAAAATTGCAGAATGATCAGGACGACGTCACAAACACACTGGACACTTCAAATTCGAAATTCGATGACTTTCCGAAAAATCGAAATTTTCCAGAAACAGGGGACAAATTTTCTCTGAATTTTTCTTCTCTGTTCTGACGTTCCAGGAGCTCAACGAGGCTCTGATACCACTTTTTGGGATGTAATGATCAACTCAGAACAGAATTTGGGAGAAAAATTACTTGTATTAACAGAGAAAATTAATGTACAAGAATTATACAAAAACTCCCCTAAAATTTCTGGAGCTCTCCTGGCTCTCTCTCTCAATCCTAAACTCTCTGGTTTAGACTCTGGACTCTCTCTGGAATCTCTGTGATGCTTAAACAAGGCAGATTTCGTCCTATATTTATAGGGAAAATTCTGCATACAAATTCAAATCAAATTTGGCTACTTCCTTTGATTTTCAAAATTGGAGGTGCCTAACTAATTTGACTCTTAATGCATTCACATGGGAGGGATTCTGAAAGCCATGCATGTCATGCATGAGCTCAGCAGAATTCTAGAACTCATGCATGTCATGCATGAGCTCATCAACATCAACCCTATCCTTCAATTGGCAAAGCGACTTGTGGGTATTGGAGTGCGTGTGACACTAGCCACCAGTGACCACGCCATTCGCCGCATGAATAAAACTTTCACTCCTCAAGGCTTGTCCTTTGCTGCCTTCTCTGATGGCTACGAGGATGGCTTTAAAGCTGGTGATGATTACAACCACTACATGGCTGAGCTTCGGCGTGTTGGCTCCGAGACTTTAACTGAATTAATTGTTTCAAGTGGTAAAGAAGGCAATGAGTATACTTGTATTGTTTATTCTATTGTCATTCCTTGGGTGGCAAAAGTGGCCAAAGCTTTGCGGATTCCATGCACGCTTCTTTGGAATCAAACGGCAACAATCTTTGATATCTATTACTATTTCTTCAGGGGTTATGGAGAGATCATCAGAAACAACATCAATGACCCTTCTTTTATGACATTACCAAGATTGCCGAAGCTGGCTAGCTGTGACCTTCCTTCTTTTCTAGTCCCTTCAAAATCAAGTCAATATACTTCTGCACTACTCCCATTATTCAAAGACCAATTTGAAGTTCTTGATAAAGAAACCAGGCCAAAAGTACTGGTTAACACGTTTGATGCATTGGAATTTGAGGCCTTAAAAGCTATCGATAAGTACAATTTGGTTGGAATTGGACCCTTGATTCCATCTGCCTTTCTGGATAGGAAGGATCCATCTGACACTTCCTTTGGAGGTGATCTCTTCAAGGGTTCTAACGACTACATCGAATGGCTCAACTCAAAGTGTCAATCATCGATTGTGTACGTTTCATTTGGAAGCCTGTCCGTGCTTTCAAAGCCACAAATGGAGGAGCTTGCAAAGGGTTTGTTAGACACTGGGTGCCCATTCTTATGGGTCATAAGAGCAAAAGAAGGTGGAGATCAGGGTGAGAATTCGACAGATGAAGATCAATTGAGTTGCATAGAGAAGCTCGAACAACAAGGGAAGATTGTACCATGGTGTTCACAAGTAGAGGTTCTAGCCCACCCTTCAGTGGGATGTTTTGTGACACATTGTGGATGGAACTCAACCTTTGAAAGCTTGTGTTCCGGCATCCCAATGGTGGCTTTTCCACAATGGACGGATCAAGGCACAAATGCAAAGCTAATTGTGGACGTGTGGAAGACGGGAGTGAGAGTGGAATTCAACAAAGAAGGGATAGTTGAAGGGAATGAGTTCAAGAGATGCTTGGAGTTGGCAATGGGAGGTGAAGATCAGAAAGGGAAAGAAGTGAGAAGAAATGCAAAGAAATGGAAGGAGTCGGCAAGAGAAGCCGCAAAGGAAGGTGGGTCATCAGACAAGAATCTAAAAGATTTTGTGGAAGAGAGTGTTAGTTGATGTTTCGTTTTCACTATTTTAACTTTTTCCTGGGATGATGTATAAGTGTAACTACCGATCTTCGATCTTCCCTCGTTAATCTGTGCGGGATGACTAATAAAGCAATGGTCAAATATCCCTAACCTTAGGCTTAATATTATGGGATTCACTGTTTACAAGTTTTATTATTATTTACTTTTATTTTTTCAAATATCATCATGGATCGCTGAAATTGAAGGATTACAATGATTATTTTATTATACTTTTTAATAATAATATAAAATATAATTTCAAAACAAAAAATCTTTCGAGATAATGTCACAGACCATCCCTAACATTAGGTTTTAATATCACGTGAATTCATTGTTTTATAAATTTTATTACTGTCTGCTCCCATCTTTTCAGAAATCATTATGAATCATGTAATATTAAGGGTATTTTGGTAATTGATGTTAGAATGGATGGAAAAGTAAGGATATTTTAGTAATTACATACAAAATGGATAGAAAAATGACTTCAATTAATTGTCAAATTAACGAAAGGGTGGTCCATGATGATTTTCGAAAATATAAGGCTAGGTAGTAATAAAAATTTATAAACATAGAATCCACGTGATATTAAACCCAGGGTTAGGGGTGGTTCATGACATTATCTCATAAAAATACATTATTTACATAGATTCTGTGACGTTAAGTAGAATAAGTGTCACTGATTATAATGAGTTAGATTCTCATCACTATCATAAGCATAAAAATAATTACTATATATATATCTTCAAATCGATAACAAAAGTTACATGATTAATTAAAAGCATATTAAAAATTGAAATAATACTACAATTACAAAATCTATATATAAAGTTGATATGACATCACTCATTTATCACTCATTTAATATCGTATGATCTATTAGTATTTATTACATTGGCTTTTTATATTAATTCTTTCATTTAAATGATGCCACATCAATTTTATAAACAAATTTTGTATTGTAAACTTCTTTAAGTGTAGCATTATCGTAAAAATTGGACCTAGATCCCATCCCTACATTATTTACTGCACTTATAAAGTTTGTATATAAAGTTGAGATAGCATGTCAAGTGAATAGAAAGATTAGTATGAGTTATCAATAGAATAAATGATGATAAGTAATGTGACATTGAATGAGTAATGCCATATCAACTTTATATTCAGACTCTGTAAGTGTAGCATTATTGAGTGACATGTTGCACTTGTAGTGTTTAAGGCTATGATTGATTCATTTAAGTTATTGTTCTTTGTGATCCAAACACAATATTTTAAGCCTAAAATATAGAGATGTTTTTTCACTTATGACACAATATTTTCGCTGGTAACGCAGTATTCCACTAATATGCTTTTTCATCTTCTACAACAAGCATCTAATTTAAGTTCAGGTGGATCCTTTGATCACCATCTTTGCAAGTATTTTTTTTTTCAAAGAATACCATTATAGATACCATTATAGTAGTTGTGAATACCAGTCGTGCAACACTTAGTGGTTTTGCTTGAAATTTTCGATTTCAATTTTTTGCACGACCTGATTGTGCAAAATTTTCGATTTCATTTTTTGCACCACCCACTGATGCATTCGAAATTAGCAAGTATACTAGTCGCACAAGTAATAAAGTGATAAGTAAGATATCGTTCTCACGAGGATTGATTCTAATTGAATTTTGTTATTTCCAGCAACAATTAACTAAATGGGGGGTTTTGTTGGTTGATTAACTAGATAAAAAACTGAATACGACGGTAATTAATGAATAACACAATGCAAACTTAATTGAAATGGGAATTAATCAATGATAGAAATATGGTTAAGGGATCATTCTCCAACACAAGATATGGATTTGCGAATTAATTGTAGAATTATCATCCAATTACACCATTGAAATTATCAAACGTAGATAACAATAAGCTCTGTTATCCCAATCTTTCCTTACTTTGTTGTTAAATAAAACAGGCTCTTTATTCAATCTCTATCTATTAAACAACCTAGAACAAGCTCTCTAAATTTAATTCAATGGATGCATTACGATAAGAAAGATAGGTTTATCTAAGCAATAAATACACAAGCTCGGATTATTTAACTTAGGTTGTATTCTCCAATTGCAATCTCTGATCACAATTTTGCTACTAAGGATTATAAATTCAAGACAATTACGGATCAAGATTTCTAGTCTAGCAATAGACAATATCCAGATTATATTCAGTTGGCCACCCAAATACAATCCATCAAGCAATCATAAGCATTAAACATGGGAAAATATAAGCAACTTCAATTAGAGAATTGGATAACAATTCCTTGCACAATCAACTTACAAAAACTATATCAGGGGCTTTGAAATACCCTCAACCAATTCAGATTCAGTTACACATGTTTAAGAACGTGGTAAATACAATACAACATGGAGACATTTCAGAAAATGACAGGGAAGGGAAAAACTTAGCAAATTTGATGTAATTCTCTTTGGATTGTAGTTCTTCCTCTTTCCAAGCTTCCTTTCTCCTTCAAGAACTCCATGAGATGAAAGAATTCCAGAGCTGCAGCCTCCACCATGTTCTCCCCTCTTCAAGTTATGAAAATAAATGTTTAAAATGTGTTTAAATACTCTACTACAGTAACCTGCTACAGTGTCCCGTATTATACATGCTACAGTGATTTGTGGAATTACATTTCTATACTTCTCACACTGTTTTGATTACAACTTTTGGTACACTGAATGAATTTATAAACCGTAAATTTCTCCAGAAAATAGACTTCGAGAGCTTTTCAACGGTATATAATATGTCATCGGGTTCATTGTATATCAATACAATTAAATCCGAGAAGATGGTTGACTACAGAGGTGAAAATGAAGGGTCTTTACTCCATTTTTGTGCAAGTTGCTCCAAAACTCCTACAAACATCAAAACCACACAAAAAACATAAAAATACCAAGGAATATAGCAAAGAAACATGGACGAATTGATATGAAAATGATATATAAATAGACACTTATCAAATTCCCCCACACTTAGACTTTGCTAGTCCTCGAGCAAGTACAACGATATGAAACAAAACTAAACCGAAACAGAATCAAAGAAAAATTAAAACCCACAAATGCTTCAACTTGCAAATAGGCCTCAAAGATTGTACTTAATTACAACCCAAGGAAAACTTCAAAATATTGCACTTGATCAAGAAATTCATCCAAATATTAGATTTCGCTTAACTCAATTCCTCAAGTGTGTGTGTTGTAGAGCCATCTCACACCTGATCACTTGTATAAACCCGGATGAGTTTATGCATAAAAATGAATCATATTTAATATTGGAGATGTGTGTATAAATGAACTCCATAGGCCTGCTTTTCAAGTCACTCTCCACTAATGTAGACAAGCATAACACTAAGGATCACGTAGGGCTTTATTAAGCTTGTAACGTTTGGCTTGGGTGAAGGTATGATAAAGGATAATAATTTGGCTCAAATCACACACAAACACATAAATCATTCAAGACTATGTAGAGCTCAACCCTATAACACAACTTTATTTCAATTCACCGGGTTACTCCTACAAACTTATTTAGAACACTCAATCTTTTTTTTTTTGACAGAAAACAAAAGAAAACTACACCCCCACACTTTGTTGTTTCATTCTTTTTAAGAACACTTAAGGGTATAGATCTCTTATTCTGCTTCTTTTGTTCTCTTTTTTTTTCTTTTTTTCTTTTTTTTATTACACTTCCCCTCCCCCACACACTTAAACAACACACATTGTCCCTCAATGGTGTTAAAAGTACGTGGACGATAACATTACCAGATTGGCTTTTTTTTTCTTCTTTTTTTTCAAACACAACAGAACTCACTTGCATTGCTCATGACACATCCAAACCTCCTCTAACTTCCCAAAACCAGAACATAGCTCAAAATTTAATTGTGAATGATGTACATGCTCATAGGTAAGGGATAAACTGTTTGGAACAAATTTATTTGAGGTTAGGAAATCTTTTAGTGAGTTAACAAAGAAAAAGGCTTACACAGGCTCAAAGGGGTAACTAGGGATCAATTTCAGTCAAGGTTGGCTATTAAGGCTCAAACGGTCCAAAGATGGCCTAAATCATTTCCCCAATGTTGCACAGTCTAGGATTTCGCCTCGAGTGACCATCAAACAAGTTCTAGAATTCATTGAAATCTGAAGAAACATTTAAATTACATAAACTTTCTCTAAGTAAACAATTAACTCAGTGATAATAGCTCAGTGCTCAATGTTGCACAAGGAATCAAAGGCAAAGCGAAAACCAATAAATTTTTCAAGCACACAGATCCATGCATCATTTATCATTTTCCAAGAGTTATTCTTAATTCAATCATTATCTTATCATCGACCCACAAAATGCAAGAAAGAGGTACGTGGCATTGTTACACCTGAGTCAAGATTGTATATTTCAACAATCCTTAGGACCAGTAGCCCGCAGACTTAAGGTTTCCAGCCTATATACCTTTATTATGAAAGAACAAAACAAGAAACAAGACACTTCAAACAACATGAAATAAACAAACTACAGATTTATTGAGAGAGAATGCATTTCAAGAGTTAAGAAAACCCCATATTCGGCCATTCTCAGGTTTTTCCACAATGTTTTTTTTTCGAATCAAAACTGATAAAGACAAAAACACACAACAACTCGAAATTACATAAAACTAAACTTACTCAGAAAATAATAAAGTCCAACAAATCAGCAAACACAAACAAGTCAGTTAGAATGGGTCTAAAAAGTTTAGAAGCTGTCTCTTATCAGCCATTATGGATTAAGAGATTCAAAATGCAGTTTCAAGAGGAAGTAACAACTTTTAGAAGCCACCACTCTAAAAACCAGATTAGACAATTTTGACCTTTGGGACGAAAAGAAACAACCTGAGAAAAAAACTCAACAAAATAAATGACATGTAAAAAAAACTCAAACTGTAACACACACTTAAAAGAAAGCAAACAGAAAACAAAGCCAAACCAGCTGATAGGGATGACAGGATGGAGCGTTTTTTTTTTTTTTTGTTTTTCTTTAAAATCGAGTTACGCCTCTCATTGCTTCTCAAACCAATTATCTGAGATATTGTCTGGATCAGCACAGCGAATAGACGAGATGCTCTGCTAATATTTAGTCAATTAACCTCCCCTGCCGTTGAAGCTGTAACCAGGATTTGCCTCCCCGACTGTGAGATGAAGTTTTTTTCTACTGCTTGATCAAGAAAAGACAACAAACCATCAAAAAAATTAATGACATTTAACAAACCAATGGGTTTCCGATGGATGTTTAGCTGTGCCCAAGAGGTGATTTGAAATATCTCCTCTAATGTACCATAACCACCGGGCCAAGCTATAAATGCATCAGATTTAATGACCATATGTGCAAAACGCTCATGCATACTAGAAACCTGTAACTCTTCCCCCATGGTGTTGCCTACGATATCTCGTACAGCTAATGGTTTAGGGATAATGCCGAGAACTTTGCTCCCTCCTAGGGATGCAACTGTCGACACACACCCCATTAACCCAAGACTACCCCCTCCATAAATCAAATGAATACCCCTCGCAGCTCATGTCCTACCAAGATCAAGAGCTGCTGTTGTAAACTCTCCATCTTTACCAAATTGCGATCCACAAAATACGCATATATTTTGGAATCGCCGAATTGGTGTTTTCTCCATTTCTAAAAGTGCTATAAACTTGTGCAAGACAATGATGTACGTTAGGTATTATGCGATTCAAGTGCAAGACAGGTTATAAAATGACATTTGAGAATATGCAAAATGGATATATACACAGTAAAACTCTCAAATTTGACACATGGGGACATAATTTCGGTTGGAGTTGCTCGATGCAGATTTATCGCCCCAAGATTTGAAAAAATGAGATATGCTTTCGACGGGGATTGACAAAATCTACACACTTGTCTCCCACGTGAAGCATGAAAAATGAAAATATACTTTCGGTGGGGTTTGACAAAACCGCCACACTTGTCTCCCACGTGAAGCATGAAAAGTAGAGATATACTTTCGGCAGAGGTTGACAAAACCTCCACACTTGTCTCCAACGTGTGCTTATGTCATGAGGTAGTCATATGGTTTGTCAAAAAGAAAACTTGAAATTAAAACAAACAAAATCAACAAACAACAACAACACAAAAACAACATTGATAATCAGATCAAACGAAACAAGAAAAAAAAATTTGATAATAACAACACACATTCAAATATACAAGTAGTTGTGATTGTGGCTCACATCTTCCTCTGGTTTTACGTCCAGTAACGGCTGAAACGCCTTCTATGAGTCGGGGATTTGCTTCCATCCAGTTTTCTTATAAACTGGCAAACATGGTCGTTTTTAGTCAGATTCCCTAGACTATAACACTGTAATTCATCACGAAATTGTGTCCATAGATTAAGCAATTCACGCTGAACAAGTCCACAAGAATGTGGCTCGAGAGTTAACAAAACATTATCCAGCGACTCATTACTTAAACCATTCTTAATAAATGAAATTTTATCTTCTCTATTCCTGGACACAAAACCTAATGAACGACAAGTCTGGTTACAATTCCATCTAGCACATTTATAACATACTTGTAACATTTTCGCTCTTCGCCTCTTGGCGTAGTAGCTCTTTCCTAGACCAGGCATGAATTTTGCGAGATTAATATCAGGCTCACCGGACAATCTCACCTTGGCTTCGATAAGCCATCGGATATCCGCAGGCATATTTAGAAGCATCAACGCCCAAAGTCTAATCATCCGTACTTTATAAATTTTAGACACAGCATTTTGAGGAAGTGAAGGTAAATATTTACGAAGGTTCGACAGAAAGATATCGACATCCATTGAAGAGGAGAAAAGGAAAGATATTACTAGTAATCTGTTTGAGTTTGTTCTTCTCCCAGATATACACGATTCAATCCTTCGAGCAATGACTTCAGCTCCCGTTTGGATGTTTCCTCAAGTTGTTACACAAATGAATTCGAAGTACGGAATAATCAAATTAAACAAAAGGAAGGAAAAGAAAAGAGCAGAAACGAAACTAAAGACACATAAAAGAGATAACAACACAATAGCAAACAAAAGTAAAAAACAAATAAAAAATATAAAAACAAATAAGATAGATGGCAAAGAAAGATAAAACCTGATCAATTTGATGGCCTACGAAAGGAATGTCCTCAAGACACAAAAATCGATCATTGTTACCTTATTTTATTTTATTTTTCTTTTCTTTTTTTTATTTATTTTTCAAAAACATTGGGTTGCCTCCCAATAAGCGCTTGGTTTAACGTCCTCAGCCCGACATTGGTTCCATCATGGTAGGGTCCAATCTCCGCTGTGCTTCTCTAGTGGGCTTGGATCCTTTTTCCAACAAGAATTGTTGCATGCATATGGCTGGGCCTTGGATGTTAGCAATCGTCCACCCAATAGTTATTTTGTGATCTCTAAGTACTTGGACAAGTTTCTCTTCTTGTAGTGGTGCAAGGCCCATTTCTATTATAACTGGCAAAGAATCATTCTCACCCAAAAACACATGCCTCAAATAATCTGGAAGTAGCTTAAGCTCCAAGGTATTGGCTTTCATCATAGAAAGAAGAAGTTTCTCATTAGATAAAAGCAATTCAATGTATGAAACATCATACCTGTTTGTGATTATAGCTATAGTCTCATCTAAGCATGCCATAGCTTCCTCAATTTCTTTGGACACTTGTATCAACCTTCTTGGTTCTTTGAAATTTTCTGTCCCTATGTGCTCACTAATAGCCATTTCCAATCCATCCTTGCCAGTTAACTCGAAACATTGTTGTGGCAGAGAATCAATAATGTCAACTGCAAAAACAGAATGCAAGTCACTAGGGTACCTCATTGCCTCGAAAATATTAAAACGGATCACTTTGCCATCAAACTCCATGGTGAAAATGCCATCATGAACATCAATCTTGGTTCTAGTATTTTTCAAGGATGGTCTCCCTAAAAGAAGCGAAGTTGGATTAGGAGATGTCTCATCCTCTATTTTAAGGACATAGAAGTCTGCTGGGAAAACCAATTGATTCACTTGCACAAGCACATCTTCCACAACTCTTTTGGGATATGCATTAAAATGATCAGCGAGTTGAATGGTAAAACCAGTTTTCGCAAAAGGTCCAAGATTTAAAGAAGCATAAATAGAATATGGCATGACCTTAATAGATGCTCCTAAATCTAACATAGCTCTTTCAAACTTGGTATTACCAATGGTGGATGACTGGTGAACGTACCTGGTATCTTTGCATTTGGATAGGAATTTTCTTGGTACATACAGCTGAAACATTTTCCCCCACACTTACCTTCTCATTTCCTTTTAAACTTTCTCTTGCTAGTTGCATAACTCCGTGAGACATTTATATACGAGGTACCTGCGCGAAGTATCCAGAAGTCGGTTAATTCTAACCTCGATTTTTGAGAAGTTTCCGGAATTTGTTCTTGTTCCTCTTATTCAATTTTGCCAATTGCTAGGAAAAGGTGGAGGAGTAACAATGAAGAATATCAGTTTTAAGACTTACCTCTAGAGGAGATGTCTGTCATGGTGAAGTGGTGTCATCTTCTCATCAGTTGTGATTGTCTTGGCAGGGACATCTAATTGCTCTCCACTTCGCAAAGTTATCGCACAAGCATTCTCTCTTGGATTGATCATCGTTTGAGAAGATAATTTTTCTGAGCATTGGCCTCGAATTTGCTCATACTAGTAGCCAATTGTCCCATTTGATTTGCGAGATTTTGGATACTTGCCCCAGTTTCCTACTGGAATTGCATTGTGTTAGTGGCAAGTGCATTAACAATATCCTGGAGTGACATACCTGAGTTTCTGGAGCTGGTTGTGGTGCTGGTTGTGGCATTGGTGGTGGTTGCATTTGAAATGGTTGCTGCACTCTAGGTTGATTAAAACCTTGTGGCCGAGTTGGTATGGCATTTGGGGTGATTGGTTGATGATTCCAGTAATTAAAATTAGGGTGATCTCCCCATCCGGCATTGTAAGTATTAGAGAAGGGATCATACCATTGCCTTGGTTATCCTGGAAATCCACCCATGGCATTGGCTCGTTCCAATCTCTCTTCTTGGAAAGTGCGGATACAGGTCCATTTGGATGCTCCATGTTAGAATATACCCACATGCATAAGGTTCTGCATATTGTCCTACAGCATGTTTCCACACGAGAGAGGTTAGCTCAGAAAGTTGTGTATCAATGTTCGGAGTGCTTACCTCATTACTCTCCATGTAGTGTGGGCTCAAATCGGCTACTGAATAGTTGGAGTTATATGCCATGTCACCTAAACACAAAACAATCAAAAAAAAAAACACAAAAAAATACAAACATCAACAATGAAAAACAAAATAACAAATCGATTAGAAAATCAATCCCCCGGCAATGCAGCCAAAAACTTGATGCGTTCGAAACTAGCAAGTATACTAGTCGCACAAGTAATAAAGTGATAAGTAAGATATCGTTCCCACGAGGATTGAATCTAATTGAATTTGTTATTTCCAGCAACAATTAACTAAATGGGGGGTTTTGTTTTTTGATTAACTAGATAAAAAACTGAATACGACGGTAATTAATGAATAACACAATGCAAACTTCATTGAAATAGGAATTAATCAATGACAGAAATCTGGTCAAGGGATCATTCTCCACCACAAGATATGGATTTGCAAATTAATTGTAGAATTATCATCCAATTACACCATCGAAATTATCAACCGTAGATAACAATAAGCTCTGTTATCCCAATCTTTCCTTACTTTGTTGTTAAATAAAACAGGCTCTTTATATAATCTCTATCCATTAAACAACCTAGAACAAGCTCTCTAAATTTAATTCAATGGATGCATTACGATAAGAAAGATAGGTTGATCTAAACAATAAACACACAAGCTCGGATTATTTAACTTAGGTTGTATTCTCCAATTGCAATCTCTGATCACAATTTTTGCTACGAAGGATTAGAAATTCAAGACAATTACGGATCAAGATTTCTAGTCTAGCAATAGACAACAACCAGATTATATTCAGTTGGTCATTCGAAATACAATCCAGCAAGCAATCATAAGCAGTAGATATAGGAAAATACAAGCAACTTCAATTAGAGAATTGGATAACAACTTCTTGCACAATCAACTTACAAAAACCATATCAGGGGCTTTGAAATCACCCTAATCCAATTCAGATTCAGTTACACATGTTTAAGAACGTGGTAAATACAATACAACATGGAGACATTCCAGAAAATGAAAGGGAAGGGAAAACTTAGCAAATTTGATGTAATTCTCTTTGGATTGTAGTTCTTCCTCTTTCCAAGCTTCCTTTCTCCTTCAAGAACTCCAGGAGATGAAAAATTCCAGAGCTGCAGCCTCCACCACATTCTCCCCTCTTCAAGTTATGAAAATAAAACCCTAAAATGTGTTTAAATACTCTGCTACAGTAACCTGCTACAGTGTCCCGTATTATACATGCTACAGGATTTGTGGAATTACATTTCTATACTTCTCACACTTTTTTGATTACAACTTTTGGTACACTGAATGGATTTATAAACCGTAAATTTCTCCAGAAAATAGACTTCGAGAGCTTTCCAACGGTATATAATATATCATCGGGTTCATTGTATATCAATACAATTAAATCCGAGAATATGGTTGACTAGCAGAGGTGAAAATGAAGGGTTTACTTCATTTTTGTGCAAGTTGCTCCAAAACTCCTACAAATATCAAAACTACACAAAAACATAAAAATACCAAGAAATATAGCAAAGAAACATGGATGAATTGATATGAAAATGATATATAAATAGACACTTATCACCCACTCTTTCTACGCAGGGTACATTTTGCTTATAAGTTTGATTCACTGCACGAGTCGTGCTTCTTTTGCACAACTAGTTCATGCTCTTTAGTCGTGCAAAAGAGCCGATTTCACTTTTTCGCACGACCTGGTCATGCAATTACCATAACTATAGTCGTGCTAATTGATTGTGGAGTTTACTTAAAAATTTTACACGTCCGGGTTGTCCATGTAGTGGTGTAGAAAATAGTGATGGTTTTTTTAATGTATCGATTCATTTACTGCACAACCCCGTTGTGGAAGATGTCACAACTCATTTAGATGCACGAATGGGTCTTAAAGTATGACACTACAAGAAAAATGCTCATATTTCGCGATTTTTGGCCGCCACGTAAATATATATTTGGCGGTCACTACAAGAATATTTTTCATATTTGTCACTTTGTCTTTAATTTGGCGTTTTTTTTTTTTAAATATGAGAAATATAACATTAGTGTTAAGGTCAACCATAAATTTAGATCATATTTCTCGTTTTTTGTCTTTTTCGAATCCCATATTTGTCACAATTTTTAAAACAGTGACAAATATGTAATTTTTGTCTCTTTTTACCCCAATCTATTCATTTTGGCTCCACTATAATCGTTTTCCCCCTATCTTTTCTTTGTCTCCTCCGTGTTGCCCTAGCCGTCGCTTGCTCACTTCGCATAATATGAAATTGATGACGACAAAGAGGAACTGGTATTGGGAGAGGAAACGATGAGAGAGAGTAGACCCTGAACCAGCTTTTGACTGAATAAAATGATGAGGCGTCCACTCAGGCAGCTGCCTCAAGAAAACTCGACGAGGTAACCCAGTGAATTCTGTAGAATCTGCATCAACTCCAAATTGGTACCTTGTTGAAACATCTCTATTTTGAAACATCTCTGTAACTTGCAAGTCTCTTGCAATCTGAATTGAGAGTGTATGGCTGGTCAACAGTAGTTAGCACATCCTTGCCCTCTCTTTTTACAGGCACCCATATTTGAATGAGGACATTTTTATCTTTTATAAAGTCTTTCAAACAACTAAGAGCCTGCATTAACTATGCTGCATTGACGTAGGTGAACTGGAACTTGCTCTAGGCACAATCCACAAACTTTTGCTTGATTCATTACCTTGATTATTGCTGAATATGTGTTACGCCATGAGACGACAGCAAATGTAGTGGTGATGGAGGTGCTGATGAACGTCGGAGGGATGGCAACGACAGTTCTGGGTTTTTGATCGATTAGGGATGTTTATGAAGATGAAAGAGAGACGGAAGAAGACAAAGACTCCGCATGCTATCCCCGACTTGGAATCCCACTTGTAGCAGAGCACTCAGGTTCAAGTAAATAAACAATGCCATGCGTTCACGTGATTGCATTATGCAGGAAAACAAATTGTTAATTGAATTGTCCATCTTTTGTTATTATAGATAGATGGGCCTCGACTGAATAGGAATCTCACCAAGTCGCCCTTTGAAGACCTTGTGAACTCTTTCAATTTTTTTTTCTTTTTTCAAAATTCTGATCTCTATTTCTCTTTTCAATAACTTCACTATCGAGAGGGAGAGAGAGAAAGAGAAAACTTTAATGGAAGATTTAGTGTCTGTTGTGGTTTACTTTGAACTGATTTCAAGTATTTTTCTCCTCCAATTCCCTTATTTTTCTCCCTTCGTGAATAGATCTGATTCGTGGGTCTCACTTGTTGAGTGCAGTCTTTGAGGGCTTTATATAGCCTTCTAAGAATATCTTTAAGCTTGCTTATGGTTTTATTTCTCTTTCTCTTTTCTTAGATATATTGCTTGCTTTTGTATTTCTGGATATCTAATGGTTACTGATATGTAAGATTACTGTCTTATATCTCCTGCAAATTTTCATTATTGAGAGCATGGGTATGAGCATTGATAATAGAATATATGGGATGTAAATGAGTGAAATTTATATGGATATTTTTGTGATTAGTTGATACATTTTTTTTTAATTTTTGGTTAGTTAGTCAATTGATATAGCATGTTGAAAGGGATATTTCGATGCTTAATTTGATTGATGAATGCTGTGGTGCATCTGTGCAACTTGATTCCATTTGTTTTGCTCTTGAACTGTTTCGAATTTATTTGAAATTTTACTAGTATTGATTTCTATCATCTCTGCTAATGTTTTCTCTTTAATAATTTAGGGATAGTGTTGGAACATGGCAATGGAGATTACTCAGTTTCTATTGGCTGCACAATCAGCTGATGCAAATATTTGAAATGAGGCAGAGTCTAATCTTAGGCAGCTTCAACAACAAAACCTGCCTGGTTTTCTATTATCTTTGTCGGTTGAGCTTGCAAACAACGACAAACCAACTGAATCTCATAAGCTTGCTGGTATTGTGCTTAAAAACTCCTTGGATGCAAAGGATGCTAATACAAAAGAATCTCTAGTGAAGCAATGGATGACAATTGACCCAATCAGATGCTCCTGCTTCAGTGAAACAATCAGTAAAGAAGTCATTCTGGAAATTTTACAAATCTATAAAGGAATCAGTAAAAAGGATCAAGAATGCTCTGCACGTTTTATATTCTAGTTGGGGCAGTGAAATTTTCCCACCTTATTCTAATGCAATTATATAGCAAACTTAATCTCTGGCAAACTGAATTTTCCTAGCATTTCGTCTAATTGTTTTATGTGATTTCAGGTTTGAATCAGAAGATTTCTTCAGGGGGCTTATTGAAAAAGACGCTGTTTAATTTAGCATACTCATAGTGGGTTCTATTTCATTATTTAGTTTGCTTGGAAAAAAATGAATTACAGCAAGATTTTCTTTGAACCTATGCACCTATTGTTACGCTAACTATGCGAATGAAATTCCTTTATCTATTTCCTATGTCCGCTCAATCTCAAAGCTCATAATTTGACGAGACTATATGCCATTTGAAAATGTTTGGTCAACCCAGTTTTTTTGCTGAACAGCCAGAATTTTTCCTTGACTAATATTATTAATATTCTTCTTACGATAGATCATTTCATGTGACTGAATCTGTGACTACTCATTTAGATCATCATTCCTTTCACATGTTAATTCAATGCCTGCAATTTTTTCCGTTAATTTGTTACATTTACTCAAGTGTTCATTATGCATTTACTAGTTGCTTTGAATTTACTTCTGCGTTTAGCAAATTAATGTATTTGGGATTAACATTTATGGATTTTGATCTAGTTTTATTTACTGCTTTGAATCAGCAATTTCATCATTTTATCATTGTCTAGTTCTGATTTGTATTCAATTATTGCTACAGTCAACTCCGTAATTTGAATAAGGGACATAAACATGAAGAGGCATCTCCTTTTTCTGACAAAATTGTATTTGATAAGGTAATTAAATTGTTCATTCCTCTCTCTCCCGCCCAAACCCCAAAGTAATAGATATTGCATGAAAATAAGAGATAAAAGAAAAGAATTTTAGCAATTACTTCTGAAACTTGTGATGAATTATCATTCTCTCTTGATAAAAAAAAAATAAAGATGTTAATAGATAGATAAAATATCTAAGCATGACTACATTAATCGTTAATGCTTCCAGCTACAAGGAGGATGGCTAAGGCAGATGGACCAAAGTGCATCAGGAGTCCTGCCAAAAGAACCCTCTGAGGAAGAATTTTGCCTTGCTCTCCGCAATGGCCTAATTTTATGCAATATGCTTAACAAAGTCAATCCTGGTGCTGTTCTTAAGGTACCCATTGCCCAATACCATGGTGATCAAATTAGTACCTGAATATTATTGTATCCCATGTCAAGAAAAAAGTACAAAATTATATTCCTAGGACTTACCATTACTAAGTCATTAGTTATATCTGATTTCATTGTTAAAATGAGTATAGGTGGTGGAAAATCCATCATAGCAATTCAGTCAATAGAGGGAGCTGCACAATCTGCAATTCAGTACTTCGAGAACATGAGGAACTTCCTTATGGCTATAAAAAAAATGCAGCTCTTGGCCTTTGAAGCATCTGACTTAGAAAAGGTTTAGTTCCTTAAAACTTCTTGACAAATTAATCTGCATACTAATGCATTTGAATTATTGAATTCAAAGACTTAGCAGCTCTATCTGCATATTCATAATTGCATATTAACTACTTCACAGGTACTACTCCTAAGATTTGTGCTAGTAACAAGTGATAATTTTAAATGCCAATATGCTTGGCCCACTATATTTAGATTGTGGAATGCAGGATTTTCCTTTTTTTTGTTTCAGATACTTGTGTTTCTAAGTGTTTAGCATTGTTATCTCTAGACATCTGACTTCGTGGTTGGTAATACAGGGAGGTTCATCAAGTAAAGTTATGGATTGCATTCTCTATCTGAAAGGATACAATGAGTGGAAGCAAGCAGGAGGAATTGGGGTTTGGAGATACGGAGGGACTGTTAAGATCACATCCTTCCCAACCAGGTCACCATCCTAGGTTGGTAGTGAAAGTGCAGATGACTCCTTTGATGAATCTGAATCATCACAATATGAACAACTATTAGAATTTCTCCATCTTTCCAGTGAGGTCTCAATTGAAGAAACCAAAACTGCTAATGCTTTGGCATTCCTCTTTGATCGTTTTGCACTTCGACTTCTACAGGCTTACCTTAGAGAGACTAATGGGATTGAAGAGTTTCCTTTGAATGCAATGGTAGGTAAGACCCATTCTAATATTATTGTACACACACTTTTCTTAGAAAAATCTTACTTTGAATACAAACTTTCTAGAACATAAACTTTGTAATAGTGATAACAGATGAAGACTAAAACTTAGTTTTAATGGATGATTGCTAGTTAGAGAGCATGTGAAATACGATATAATTATGGCAGTCTTTCCCTAATGTTGTAGGCATACTAATAGATTAGTTCAAATGATACCCTTCTTGGAATATGTTACTATATTTGATGTTTCCCTCCTTTCTTGCATATAATCATAGAATGAAATTATGCAAGAAAGATGTTTATGTAAGGTTTATTGTAGGGTGAGACCGTTTTTACCGGGGTAATCAAACGTACAATCTACAGTTGATTATATTGGTGAAAATGAAAATATCATGGTTGTTAATCCTTTCAAACAATGCAAAGATGCAAGAAAGATGTTTTTATTCAATAAGGTGTTTGCACCAAATGTGTCACAAGGTAAGTTCTAGTCTTGGAGCAAGGCTTTTCAATCCAGGCATTAATTCTGTATCAATTTTCACAGCCTTAATAGAGATGATACACCTAGCTCAATCAATAAATTTGAAATAATCTGGAATGGAGTTAGTTCTTCAAAACTTAAAAGTGATAATTATTTTTATAAAAGAAATAAATAGTTTTGAGAATTAACATGCAATATCAGCTCATCCCTTTATATTTTATCTATTATTATGCTTTTGGACATCACTCCTGATGATTTTTTTATTTAAACTTTATGCAGAGCAAATATATGTTGACAATCAACTGTTGATCAGGTCTGTGCTAGATGGTTTTAATGTCTGCATGTTTGCATATGGGCAAACTGGCTCGGGGAATACATACACTATGGTAATCCCAAACTTCTACTTAATAGTTGTGTGAATTCCTTAAAATGAGATAAAGTACCCTTGTATGCTATGTAAAAAATTGGTTTATGATGAACAGCTCAATACTGCATGCCACTTAAGTAGGAATATTTTCTTAGTCTTGATAAACATAACTGTCACATGACATTTTTTCCTTTATTTCTAATAGAGTGGCCCTGATTTGATGATTGAAGAGACATGGGGTGTAAATTACCGAGCTCTACGTGACTTATTTCAAATATCAAAGACAAGGGTAGATTTCGTAAAGTATGAAGTGGTTGTCCAGATGACTGAAATATATAATGAACAAGTCAGAGATTTGTTAGTCAGCGATGGCTCTAATAGAAGATATTCTTTCAAAATTTCTTTTCATAATAAAATCAATGACTTAATGATTCTTCTTATATATGTAAATGAGTTTGAGTTGAATTAATAGCTGAGTATTTGATTCACCTTAACAGCCTGTACATTAGACATACGTAACACAGCTCAGGCAAATGGCCTTAATGTTCCTGATGCCAGTTTGGTTCCAGTAAAAAGTACTGAAGATGTTCTTGATTTGATGAGGATTGGCCAAAAGAATTGTGCTGTTGGTGCTACTGCACTAAATGAGCGAAGTAGCCATTCCCACAGGTACAGATTAGATAGTCTGCAGAATCTATAAACTCCTTTGCTGTTCACTATGCCTAAATGACTTAGTAATGGTTTGTGAATGCAACAATCCTCTTGCAGCATTTTGACAGTTCATGTCCTAGGCAAAGAGTTGCTCACTAGATCCATTCTCAAGGGATGCCTTCATTTGGTGGATTTGGCTGGAAGTGAGAGAGTGGATAAATCAGAAGCTGTAGGTGAAAGATTGAAGGAAGCTCAACATATTAATGGATCACTTTCTGCACTTGGGGATGTCATTTCTTCTCTTGCACAGAAGAGCACTCATATTCCTTATTGGAATAGCAAGTTTACTCAAGTATTGCAGGACTCTTTAGGTATATACATACACTAAACTTGCCACATTTTTGGTAGACATATTCAATCTTTTCCTTCCCAGTATCTTCATTCTTTCATAACTCTTATATGAGTTCCTTTTTTTCGTATAGGTGGGCAAGGTAAAACACTAATGTTTGTACACATAAATCCTGAAGCAAATGCTATTGGAGAGACCATCAGCACACTTAAGTTTGCTGAGAGGGTTTCCTCAATAGAGCTTGGTGCTGTTCGGCCAAACAAAGAAAGTGGCGAAATCCGAGAACTTAAAGAAGAGGTTTTATTTTTTCATCACTCTGCCGTACAATTCTTCTGATTTGTTCTTTGATTTTGATGCCTAATGATAATTTATTATCTCATTAGATATCAAACCTCAAGCAAACATTGGAGAAAAAGGAAGTAGAATTGGAGCAACTGAAAGTTGGGAATATACGAATCACTGCAGAATCTCAAAAGTCAAGAGCAGTTTCACCTTTTAATGTGCCAAGATACGGTATTAGTGCTAACTTGAAGCCTGATCAACGATCAAATGATGATAGTAAAAACGTTGAGGTAAAAAACAACAGAATGTACTTGTTAATCCTGATGCAATTTCTGAAACTTGCCTGCTTCTAATGGATGATTCATCCCCATCTTCTAATTATATTTGAGTGCTCATAAAACTGTTGGATCAAATAATTATCTCATCAATTATGGATTGTTTCCATGAGACAGGTTCCTTCAAAGCACATCCTTCCAGTTCCAAGACCGGATCCAGAAGTTGTTGACATGCTTACTTCTAGGCTAACAGCATCAATTGCTTTAGAAAAGGTGTGTTTCATATATTGGTCAAATCCTAGTCTAGAGTCTTCCACATCCATGCCCACTCACATGAACCCATGCACTAGAAGATGGAATCTGGAAACAAAGTGCTTGTTACAGCTGCTATTGGAGGGACTGGACAATTTGTAGTTTAGGTTTACTTTAAAATATGAATATAATCGTCTGGTTAATGGGTTAACTGCTTCTTTCACAACAAATATGAAACTTTCTTTGTAATTGTCTTCCAACTTTAATGACACTAATTGGGAAGTAGTGCTATGATTAAGGGTCTTCATGGATTATGATGTTTATAGGTGGTTGTACTTATGCTATTTGTAATTCTATACAATCTAACAAAGCAGTTCTCTCTTTTTGCTTTTATCTCTTGAAAAACTTGAAGAATTGTATACTGTCAAAATCTAGGTTCAGATTCAATAACCCAAGCAGCTTTCCTGTATGGTTTGCTGATAAACAACTGAATAATTTAAATGTTATGAAAGCATTAATTAATTTCTAGACTGATATGCTGTAATGTTTCGTGAATTGAACAGAACTTTTTCTTTCTAATGTTTTACATCATATTCATATTCATCAATAAGCAGTTATGTTATTGGAAAACTACTAGAATTGCTTTATCATAAAATTTGTTAGTTCAAATTCAAAAAGCGTCAAATATGATGAAATTCAAAAATATAATCATATTTATCAGTTCAAAAAGCGTCAAATATGAAAAAATTCAAAACAACTAACCATATTTATCGTTCAAAAGCGCCAAATATGATAAAATTTTAAAAAAATCACCATATTTATCAATTCAAAAGCGTCAAATATGATGAAATTCAAAAAAATAACCGTTAGAAAATCATATTTATCGTTTAAAAAGCGTCAAATATAACAAAATTAAAAAAGTTAACCATATTTATCGGGCAAAAAGCGATAAATATGTTGCAATTCAAAAAATTTGACCGTTACAACTTAACAAATTTGACAAAAAAAGTGACAAATATGTAATTTTTTCTACTGTATCTTTGCCGTTATACTTGGCATTTTTATGTGACAAATATGGGTGTTATTATATTTGGCGTTTTGATCGACCGCCAAATATAATCAAATAGACTATATTTGGCGGTGCCATTGGTGTCGTTTTTTTGATTGCCAAATATATACTTATTTGACGGTCAAAGACCGCCAAATATGTCATTTTTTCTTGTAGTGGGTCTTAAAAGTGGCACCAATGGCACCGCTAAATATGGTTAATTTGGCGATCGGTCAACCTGTCAAATATGCACCTAACTATACTTGACGATTTTTGGCTGCCAAGTATAAATAGTTTTAAAAATTAAAAAAATATACTTGGCAGTTTTTAGCTACCAAGTATTTAAAAAAATTAATATATATATAAAATACTTGGCTATTTACTAACTGCCAAGTATATATAATAAGTATTTTAAAAAAAGTTAAGAAATTTATATATAATCTGTATCATTTATCACATTAAACAAATTTATCATAAAACAAGCATCAATCCTCGAATCAATCACACTTTATCATATATCAAAAATCCACATAACAAACAAGTAAGCATACTACACAATACCAAGCATATGAGATGACAAAAAGATCTATTTCAGAGCCAATACTTCGAGCTATTTTCCATTATTTCTCTTTCTTTTATCTTTCTCATCAACCCATGAACACAATAAAATAATGCAATAACATGCTAATATATACAATCTCATTAAATCAAAACAGATTTTGTAACGATCCATAGATGTGTGTTTATATACTAAAGTTGTAGATATATGTGTGTTTATATAATAATTAAGGATGTGTGTTTATCAAGCAAATAGAAGAAGAAAAAGCAATTCAAACAAATTATAGGAAAAACTCATTTAGAATGCTCTAAAACACTATTACAATAGGTTAAATAACAGTTTAAAGTACTTATAATACCAAAATTGAAGCATGCAACATTCTTACAAATCATTAAAATTGATCCTTAATAGTTGAAAGATAAATTACATTATCAGCTTGTAGAGAAAAATGCAACTCCAATTTCTAAAAGAAGTTGCAAATCATAAAACACCAATAAACGCATCAAACAAAAAGGGTAGTCTGCAAAAAGCAACAATAAAACTATGTTTAAATCAGAAAGCACCTTACATCACGAAGAAAACGAAAATGGAAGTTTCTTTGGTAGTGAACTTGTGTTTAAAACCTGGATATAATTAATTCATATTATGTACAAAAGGTATAATAACTTTAGAACAGATCTAGCAACACTAGCCAATTTATTCACATGCATAAATGGCTTTTGGGTGAAAAAAATAAGGCAAACAAGTACCCATATTAGTCTTTGAGAAAGTCGTGCTTTTCAAAGTTCTCTAATAAATTTACGTTACTGGTTGATTAGTATGCGTTTGACACATAAGTATTGAACAAAAAGAAAACTTGGCTAGAATTTTATACTATGCTTCGATGAATGTTAAAGAGACGATGAATGTTTGTCAAGAGTTAAACAAGCATGCTGTGAAGCGCTTTATCACTGACAGCGTACGAAGTTTAAGGCTTTAAAATCCGACAAACAAAGAAAAGACTATAATAGCTTATGGAAACAAATTAAATAAAAAAACAAATACAAAAATAAAAAGAATACTCATTTGTTTAAGCACAGTTTATATCTTTTGGTAAATAAGCAAAAGCATAATCAAAAGCAACAACAGAAAATTTCACAAAACAATTAAAAAATTATAAAATCATGCACCAACCCTAAGTTTTCATCAATTGAACACAAAAACTCCATTTGGTTGTCAAGAAATTGTTGGAATCACTACAAGAAAACAAATTATATGTTTCTTATTATTTTTTTCCTCTTTTTAAATTATATATTTTTTTTTTCAGAAGTTTTATCATATTATGCATTTTGATATCATGGCAACATATATAGTAGTAACTAGCATTGTCAAAATATATTTAATTCTGAATCTTCCTAATTAGTATTTCAATATGTAAGAAGATATAAGAAAAGAAAAAAAATTATAGAATAACGAAGGGAATTATGAGTGTATAATTGATTAATATAATGATTTTTAAATAACTCCCACTAATCGTATGGGAGATTCAATCTGAAATTAGCCTCATGCTTCTAGGTATTTTGAAGTAACATTATAAGGATTCTTTATTTCTTTTTGTGGGGGCAGATTGCTTCATTACTTTTTTTATCAATTTTTTGTTTTAGATCTGACTCTCTCTCCAACAATGATGTGATAAGCAAAATTTCCATTATTGCTTCATTATTCTTCAAAGCACCACCATTTTAATAAAACCAGTATATGACTATGTGGGTGGTTTTCCACCTTTTTGGGAACAAATATCTTTTTTTCTTTTTTAATTGATATAAAAACTTATTATTTGCTGTTATTATTAACTTCAAAATATAAATTTGTTAAACAAGGGTATAAAATACTAATTGACAGTTGACTATGACGTTGTAAGCATTTATTTATTCCAAGTTGATAATAGAAAAAAATTAAATATATACTTTAGACAAAGAAAAAGTTAAATTAATTATAATATTAACATTAATATCGCTTATTTTATCCCACTAACTACTGCTAAGAATTAAGTACATGAACAAATTGCTGACATATATGCTAAAAACGCATCAGGTGCACTTTATTACTTTATTTGAATACCTATTCGGATAATATTTTCTATCATCATAATCTAGCAGGATCACTTTGAAGGACAAGAAGAGTAAATATAAATTGAAAAATATTCAATTTTATGTAATTCAAGCAAATTACCTAGCAACAACAGCTCTAGCAACTGTTAAGCCCAGAGCAACTGATTTCCGACGGCCACGAGTAGCAAGAAAAAAGCCATTGTGCATTTCAAAAACGTAAATGCATATCAATCAATCTTTACTTGATCCAACGTACAACATTTCTTTATATTGGACCAACAAGGAAATCATCATTTACTTCTTTCATATTCTTCAAGTCCCGTTCTGCTTCTGAAAGCCCTTTGGAGTCCTTTGATCACCAAACAAGAGATATAAAGACAATTATATAATGTATAGACACTTCCTAAATTTCACCACTAGCACTGCTTGATCTTAATGAAAATGATAAAAAATTTGTTGGTATTTGGCTCATATGAAAACAAAGTGGGAGAGATCCCACATTACTTGAGAAGCAAAGTTGGGTCTCACATTGGCCTTATAAAAGAGGCCATGTGGGAGAAATATATG
>SNVD02005702.1:0-105208 GCA_013180625.2 Boswellia sacra
AGTAGTAAAAAATGAAAAGGGTGAATCATTACCAACTTGAGTCTCATCTAGTTGGAGGATATGCATTGATTATAGAAAATTAAATGCTATCACCAGAAAAGACCATTTTCCCTTACCATTCCTTGACCAAATTTTAGAAAGAGTAGTAGGGCACTCCTACTACTGCTTTCTCGATGGATGCTCAAGATATTATCAAATTCCCATTGCACTTGAAGACCAAGAAAAGACCACATTCACGTGCCCCTTCGACACTTTTGCATTTAGAAGGATGCCTTTTGGACTTTGTAATGCTCCAGCTACTTTTCAAATATGCATATTAAGCATTTTCAGTGATATGGTTGAGCATCATTTAGAAGTTTTCATGGATGATTTAACTGTCTTTGAAAACTCTTTTGATAATTATCTTGAAAACTTAGAAAAAGTCCTAAAAAAGTGTGAAGAAAAAGATCTTATTTTGAATTGGAAAAAAGGTCATTATATGATTACTTCAAGAATTGTCTTAGGTCATGTGGTGTATTCTAAGAGAATTGAAGTAGACAAAGCAAAAGTGGAATTAATTTCCCATTTGCTTCTACCAAAAACAGTCAAAGAGGTCCGTTCATTCTTAGGGCATGCTGGATTTTATAGAAGGTTCATAAAAAATTTCAATGCTATATCTAAACCTCTTTGTAACCTCTTAATAAAAGACACTTCTTTTGAATGGACTCAAGAATGTCAAAATGCTTTTGATAAGTTAATTGGTCTTTTAACAACTGCTCCAATTATGCAATCTCCTAATTGGTCCTTGCCTTTTGAATTGATGTGTGATGCGAGTGACTATGCTGTTGGTGATGTCTTAGGACAAAGAAAAGAATGTAAGCCTTATGTGATATACTATGCAAATAGGACTTTAAATGATGCACAAATGAATTACACAACAACTGAAAAAGAACTACTTGCAGTAGTATTTGCATTAGACAAATTTTGATCTTATTTTATTGGTTCTCCAACGATTGTTTATACTGACTATGCAGCTGTAAGATATTTAATGTCTAAACAGGATGCAAAACCTAGATTGATACGGTGGATTTTATTGTTTCAAGAATTTAACATTACAATAAAGGATAAAAAAGGAGCCGAAAATGTTGTTGCGAACTATCTGTCAAGATTAACAATAGAGACATTAATTGAAACTTCACCTATCAATGACTCTTTTCCTGATGAATTTTTATTCTCCATTGCTACAGTACCTTGGTTTGCTAACATTATAAATTTTCTTGTAATAGGAGAAATGCCACCTCATTGGAATGCTCAAGATAAAAGGAAGTTTTTGACCGAGGCGAAAAATTTTTATTGGGAAGACCAATATCTATTCAAATATTGTTCAGACCAAATAATTAGAAGATGCATGCCCGACAATGAGGTAAGTAGTATCATTAAATTTTGTCATTCCGAAACATGTGGAGGACACTTTTCGTCTTAAAAAATATGCTGCTAAAATCTTGAAATGTGGATTTTATTGGCCCACCTTATTTAAAGATGCACATGCATTTTCCAAAACTTGTGAAAATTATCAAAAATTGGGATCCATTTCAAAACAAAACATGATGTCTTTGAATCCCATTCTTATTGTCGAAATCTTTGACTTTTGGGATGTTGATTTTATGGGACCTTTTTCACCATCATTTGGTTTTGTGTACATTCTTGCAGTAGACTATGTTTCAAAATGGGTCAAGGCAATTCCATGTTGAAACAATGATCACAAAACAGTTATCAAATTCTTAAAAGAGAATATCTTGTGTAGATTTGGAATTCCTCAAGTCATTATTAGTGATGGCGGTACACATTTTTGTAACAAACCATTTAAAACTCTAATGAAGAAATATGGAATAACCCATAAAGTTTCGACACCTTATCACCCACAAACAAGTGGACAAGTTGAATTAGCTAACAGGGAGATAAAACAGATCTTAGAAAAAACGGTCAACCCAAACCGTAAAGATTGATCTTTAAGACTTAATGATGTACTTTGGGCTTATCGAACTGCTTTCAAAACATCATTGGGAATGTCTCCTTATAGATTAGTTTATGGAAAACCTTGTCACTTACCTGTGGAAATTGAGCATAAAGCTTATTGGGCCATTAAAGCATTTAACATAAATATGGATGATACTTGCAAGTTACGTAAACTCCAACTGAGTGAACTTGAAGAAATCAAGAATGAGGCTTATAAAAATTCTAAAATCTACAGAGAAAAAGTGAAGGTTTTTCATGGTAAATTCATTGTTAGAAAATCTTTTAAACTTTCACAAAAAGTTCTTTTGTATGATTCAAGATTGCATTTGTTTCCTAGTAAACTTCTCTTGTTAGACTGGGCCTTTCATTGTTAAAGATATTTTCTTTGATAGAGCTGCTGAAATTGAGAACCCAAAAAATGGTAATGTTTTTAAAGTCAATGGACAACGGTTAAAACCATTCTTTGAAAATTTTGATCAAAATAAAGAGTCTATTGCTTTAATCGATCCTATTTAAGGATTGATTTTTCCCGGTCAAGTGGCGGACACGGTACTCTGTGACTTTTAAAGTCGATTTTTTAGTTCCCTAAAAATTGTTGCTCAACTTGCATTCATTTTCGTTTCTTCTCTCTCATTTTCTTCACATGGATACCATTCTCTCGAATTTGCACACACGTTTTTTCTCTCTTCCTCAAAATGATTTGTTTAAAATTTACAAAGCTTGCGTAGAAAGACTAAGGATGTTGATGCACAAGGGTATTGTTGGTGTCAACGTGTGACACTTGCATGTGCCATGCACATGTTGATTTTTGTTTAACTTGTGATAAAACTATAATAGTATTTTGATTCCTATTTTACTGTTTCTAGATGATTATTATAGGAAATATTTGATTTACAATAAATATCTCAGTAGATTAGGATATTGTTTCTTGTATCCTAATTAAAATAGGAGAATATTTATTTATGTCCAAATTCCTTTAGAAGTTTAATTATAACACTTCCTATTATATTTCTCCTTATCCTAATATGATTATGATTAGAATTTTTACAAGATTCTAAAGGAGATTTCGTCCAGGCCTCTCAATATATATATACAGCGTTATGTCTACATAATGTTTTAGATAAATTGGCGGGTTAGCTGATTTGGTTGTGTTTTGAGAGAGTCTTGATTTTGACATTCCATGAATTGATAGAAGAGCTTCAACGTAAATTGGGATGCTTCTTTAATTTGATTCTTTGAGTCTTTTGATTCATGTATGAGTGGTAGAAATCGTACATGAGTTGTTGATTGCGTCAGTGTGAGTTAGTAGACACTTGAGATAACTTGCGGGTTAAGTGTTTATGTAATTCAATGTCAGACGTCGTTGTTATGTATAACTTAACAGTGTGTTGTTAAGTTATTTGTGACAGAGAGTAGGCAGTGTCACTAGAGTTTAAGATCTTTGCGAAGATTTTATTTTACAAAGATTAGGTCAATGTGTGAGGGTGAGTCAGTACTGTAAAAGGTCCTAAAGATTATACAAACAAGAACTTAGTGAATTGTAACTCTATAGCTGTCCGTGGACGTAGGTTTTATAACCGAACCACATAAAAATCCTCCTGTGCCAATTTACTTTACAGTTTACTGTTATATTACTTATAACTGCATACGTCCAGAACTCTCAATTGGTATCAGAGCAGGTTCACTGATAGACAAGTGAAGAAAAGGATCACGTTGATCTTCAAGGATGGAGTTTATTCGCAATGAAGGATCCGGAACACAACCACCTATCCTTGATGACAGTAATTATTCATATTGGAAGGTAAGAATGATGATGTATATCAAATCTCTTGATGATAGGGTATGGACTAGTGTGCTTAAAGGATGGACACCGCCACTGATTACGCCCAAAATATACCGCGGTTATTGTAGTATACGTTGAGATGTCGAATCCACAAGGAGGCCTTTGATAAAAGAGGTTAGTAAAACAAAAATATAAAAGATAATAAAGATATAAAATTTAACTTTGAAGTGATTAGTTCTAAAGAAAAAACAATGTTTAATAATTGAAAACAATCGATGGTAACTAAGAAGTAAGGCATCGAGAATCACTTATATGTTTTGTAAATCTAATCCCCACTTTGATTTAATAATTATAACTCAATTGAAAGTTTCACATCCCAAACAATCAATCGGAAAATATGTATAGTATAGCATAAATGATAAACACATGTATTTGATATGCATAAACTCTTTACAAGCAATATTTACCTACAATATTCATCCTTACAAGTTATCCAAGAGCGACAATATATCACATGACAATATTGTAGTAAAGGATTAACTCATAAAACGAAACTACCAGTAACAATTATAATTCAACATGAATCACATAAAGAAAGCATGACTGAATTTATATGAAATTGAGAATTATAATTTCTGGATTAAAAAAAATCACAAGATGAGAAAGAGTTTAACACATAAACAAACCTACAATCTTTATAGCCCTTGAGGTAGAATGAAAGTGGAGAAATAGATAAACTACACATACAAGTTCATCTCTAGCCTTACCAAGAGTTCTAGCCTAACTTACAATTCATTCTTATCATTTCTAAAGAGAAAATACAAGAGAGAATTGTAATATACAATGATAAAATGTGAACTCAAATGATTTTTTCTCTCCTCCATTCAATTCCTCAAGTTGTCCTTAAATAGGTGATGAAATGGAACTATTACACCAAACCTCCACCAATTTTTCCACAATGTCGGCCACCAACTTGCAGCTGATTTTTGACCACCAAATGGACCGAATTGGGCTTTATGGAAAACATTAAAGTTGTAGCATTTTGTCTCAGCTTTCCAGCGCCACCAGATTCATGCAATTTGGACAAGTATTCTCTGAGATATGGCCCAAATACTAGACATGGGTCGGGCTGAGAAACAACTACAATTTGGTTTTGTTGTGTCTCAATTTCGGCCCATCAAATGTTGGATTTGGGCTTTTGATTGTTCTTCAACTTTGTGTAAAATTGAGACATGTTGCTCCAGGTTCAATAATCTCTCTATTTTGATTATAGATTGAGAGTTGTGTCCATTTTATTAAACCTGAAAAAATAATTTCCATTAATCACAATTTAAAGACAATACTTTATTTCAAGATAAAGACTAAAGAAAATGCAAAAGAAATGAAACAAATGTAAAAGAGGCATAAGAAAAATAATTATGCTAAAATATCATAAAAGTTTTATAATACTGTCCAATTAGCATTAATTATTTATGCTTAAGAGTGTACTTTCATGCGTTTATCACAATCCCCAGCCAGCTTATTGCTAGTCCCTAGCAATTCAAGCGTAAATGAAGCCTGAAGAACTACTTCAGCATTTCAAACAAAAAGTCAGTTCAAGATCACAATTGCTATAAAGGTTATTTCAATCATAACTTCCAAAACTGAGCACATGTGAATCAAGCCAAACCTTCTTATCACGAACCGCAACACATATAGCCTTAAAAAATTACTCTATGTAAAAGCCTCAACTCCATATCCTCACAGGTGAACGACTGTTTAAAAAGGCTATGATTTCTCTCATGGAGTTGGAAAATAGAATAAACACTCAAGGAAATGTCACATTTAAGGACGGACAGACAACTAACATTGATCCAAAGATAGGAAAATCCAATGTTTAGAATCAAACCATTCTTGCAACATGCTACCTTTAGGACTTCATTTATCTTGAGTGAATCAATACAGCTTGATGAGAAAAGACTGCTTCATAAAACTTCTATATTCTAAAATTGAATGAAGACATTATTGAATCAAACTAACTTCTTCTCTCTTTTTTTTCTCTTTTTTTTCTTTTTTTATGTTTTTTTTTTTCACAAGAATTGAAATTTCATCTTGAATCGTCCCTTAGCTCAATTCGAGTAATGACATTCTAAACAAGGATTAATCAATTCAAAGGATCAATGAAAGTTCGTAAGCTGTTTTCTCAACCTCTCCACTCACTCACAAAAGATGTGTGAGATTAAAAAAATGTGAACTTAAACATGAGAATTCTCTTGGCTATATACATTGAATCATCCATCTTACCACAAGGCTTAACATTGTGCTCAAAATAATTTCAGAAATCATTCTTTGATAACCTAAATAGAAAAGATGACTCAAACCAATAATTTTGAAATCATACCTAGATAGAAAAACAAACCCATTTAGACAAGAATTACTGAGAAAACATGCAATAAGCAGCTGTGCATGAAATATAATTCAAAAATCAAAAACAAATCAACTAGTTAGAATGCGTTTCAAGAGGTCAAAACTATACTCCCTACTCTGCCAATAGATCCAGAATGCGTCTCAAGAGATAATGAACTCTTTACACTGCCATTCTCAGACCAATAGATTTTTTTTTTTTTGAAATGCAATGCAAAACATATGCCTCCTATCTACCCCCAACCAGAACGAAACATTGCCCTCAATGTTTAAATGTAGAAAGAGAAAGTATATGAGACATCACCTGAAGCTTCAGTTATTCAAGAGAAACAAACCTGAAAAATACTTAATAAAATATTGTGAACAAAGCCAAAAGTAAGAAAAGTTACAAACGAAGTGTCAGATCCAATTTTCTCTTATTGCTCATTTCCACTGACCAATTAATTTGAGATGCTTCAGGGTCTGGTTCATAAACAAAAGCTTGCAATTTATCAATTAGTTCATCAGCAGTTGAGGCAGAGACAAGGATCCGTTGTGCTGATTGTGAGATAAACCTTTGTTCCACAGCTTGATTAACAAAACACAATAAACAATCAAAGAAATTATTGACATTCAACAAACCTATGGGTTTCTGGTGGATATTGAGTTGGGCCCAAGAGACAACTTGAAAGATTTCTTCCATTGTTCCAAAACCTCCTGGTAAAGCAATAAAGGCATCTGCATTTACAATCATACGAACTATGCGTTCATGCATGGATGAGACCTGTAATTCCTTTCCAACTGTTTTCCCAGCAACGTTAACTAAAGCTTTAGGAATAATGCCTAAAACTTGACTTCCTCTTGAGTATGCAGTTGTTGACACACACCCCATTAACCCACGGTTACCTCCCCCATAAATTAAATGAAGTTTTCTCTCAGCTAGAACCTTACCAAGATTATGAGCTGCTTCTAAAAAAGCTATATCATTACCAGGCTGAGATCCACAAAATACACAAATATTTCGGAATCGACGAGCTGAGGTTCCCTCCATTTTGATACAACTCACTAACTATGTATATGCAAATGAAGAACATGAGATGTATTTATAGAATGCAAAAAGGTGGTACAATAATGACATCTATATAGATAGCTCAACTGTTTGTCTGACAAACGTTGAAAATAAAAATAAAATAGAAACTCAAAAATAATAGCAAGAGTGCATATGTACAGGTAGTTGTGATTGTGGCTCACATCTTCCTCTGGTTTTACGTCCAGTAACGGCTGAAACACCTTCTATGAGTTGGGGATATGCTTCCCATCCAATTTTCTTATAAATTGGCAAACAGGGTCGTTTTGAGTCAGATTCCCGAGACTATAGCGTTCTTGCTCTTCCCGAAATTGTGTCCATAATCTTAAAATCTCTCGATGCACAAGTCCACAAGGATGCTTCTCAAGAGTCAACAAGATATTATCTAGAGACTCCTTACTCAGTCCATCCTTAATGAACTGAATCTTATCTTCTCGATTGATAGACACATATCCTAAAGAGCGACATTGCTTGTTACAAGTCCATCGTGCACATTTGTGACAAACTTGTAATTTATTTGCTCTTCGCTTTTTTGCGTAAGAGCTTTTACCCAAACCAGGCATGAAAGAAACAAAGGCTTTTGAACATTCACCAGATAATCGAACTTTGGCTTCAATTAACCATCGTATATCAACAGGTAAACCCATGAGCATTAGCAATTTTAACCTTGCAAACCGTGCTTTGTAAATTTTGAGCAATGCATTTGGAGGAAGAAAAGGAAAATGTCTACGAAGGTTTGAAAGAATCGTATCCATTTTGAAGGGTAAAAGAATGCACGATTTTTATTTGGGTTACAGTTTTTAGGGAACTGAAAAACCGACTTATTAGTCACGGAGTACCGTATCCGCCACTTAACCGGGAAGTAAAATAAAACACGCAAAAGAAAATAAAAGCAAAAACAGTAAATAAAGTAAAAATTATAGGACAAACATATAATAAAAGCAAGACAATGAGATGAAGAAAGCAAAAATAAAGTTAAGATATGGTACATATAGATAATAGAAACAAAGACAAAGTCAAGATATGGGGTAGATAAATAATAAAAGCAAGACAATGAGATAATAAAAACAAAAATAAAATCAAGATATGGTACAAAAGTCAAGATATGGTACAGATAGATGAGACAGATAGAACCTGATTAATTAGGATAGACAAGAGGCTCAAGAGAGATCTCCTCGAGACACATAAACTGACTTTCCCTTTCCACATAATTTTTCAACCGTTGCCCATTAACTTTGAAAATTCGCCATCAGTGGGGTCCTCAATCTCCACCGCTCCATTGGAAAAACGTGCTTTACGACAAATGGTCCAGTCCATCGAGATCTCAACTTTCCAGGGTGTAAATGCAATCGAGAATCATAAAGATAAACTCGTTGATTTAGCTCAAAGTTTTTCCTCAAGATTTGTTTGTCGTGAGCCGCTTTCATCTTAGCCTTGTAAATCTTGGAGTTGTCATAGGCATCATTCCGCAATTCTTCTATTTCAGACAATTGTAACTTTCTTTGAAGACCTGCAACACTCAAATCAAAGTTAAGGGCTTTGACAGCCCAATAAGCTTTATGTTCTAGCTCAACAGGTAAATGACAAGCTTTCCCATAGACAAGGCGATAAGGAGACATCCTTAGAATAGTTTTATAAGCAGTGCGGTAAGCCCATAATGCATTAGAAAGGTGTAAAGACCAGTCTTTTCGATTCGGATTAATAGTCTTTTCTAGAATCTGCTTGACCTCCCTATTTGCGAGTTCAACTTGCCCATTTGTCTGTGGATGGTATGCGGTGGAAATCTTATGAAGAACACCATACCTGCGCATCAAAGCTTCAAAAGAACGATTACAAAAATATGTCCCTTGGTCACTGATGATGACACGTGGCGTACCATACCTAGACAACACGTTTTCTTTTAAGAATTTTACCACGGTTGTGTTATCATTAGTACGACAAGCCATAGCCTCCACCCATTTGGACACATAATCAACAGCTAGAAGAATATAAAGATAACCAAAAGATGGAGGAAAAGGTCCCATAAAGTCAATACCCCAACAGTCAAATATCTCAATAACAAGAATAGGACTAAGAGGCATCATATGACGGCGAGATAAAGCCCCCAACTTTTGACATCTTTCACATGAACGACAAAAATTGTTAGTATCTTTAAACAAAGTGGGCCAATAGAGTCCACACTGTAAAATTTTTGCAGCAGTCTTTTTTATTGAGAAATGACCACCACAAGCAGTGCCATGGCAAAAGTTTAAGACACTAGCAATTTCACTATCAGGAATGCAACGTCGCATAATTTGGTCAGCGCAATATTTGAAAAGATAAGGATCATCCCAATAAAAATTACGCACCTCAACCAACAACTTACGCTTATCTTGTACACTCCAGTCAGATGGAACTTCTCCGCAAACCAAGTAATTTACAATATGGGCATACCAAGGTACTTGGCTTATAGTGAAAAGATGTTCATCAAGGAAATCATCTTGAATGGGTTGGACATTAGTGGAATCATGGAACTCAAGACGGGACAAATGATCTGCTACAACATTTTCGACGCCCTTCTTGTCCTTAATGGTTAGATCAAATTCCTGCAAAAGAAGAATCCATCTAATTAGACGGGCCTTAGCATCCTTTTTAGAAAAAAGGTACTTCAGAGCTGCATGGTCAGTAAACACAGTAATAGGTGAACCAATTAAATAAGAACGAAATTTGTCCAAGGCAAAAACAACAGCTAATAGTTCCTTTTCAGTAGTAGAATAATTCATTTGAGCATCATTTAAGGTTCTACTAGCATAGTAAACAACAAAGGGTTTGCCCTCCCTTCTTTGATCAAGGACTGCTCCTACAGCATAGTTACTGGCATCACACATAATCTCAAATGGAATGCTCCAATCAGGTGACTACATAATAGGGGCAGTGGTGAGTTTGACAATTAATGTCTGAAATGCGTCCTCACAAGATTGAGTCCACACAAATTCAGCATCTTTCAATAAGAGGTTACACAATGGTCTAGATATAGAAGAAAAATTTTGTATAAACCTCCTATAAAAACCAGCATGCCCTAGAAAAGATCGGACATCTTTTATCATTTTAGGTGTACGTAATTTAGAGATCAACTCGATCTTAGCCTTGTCAACCTCCATTCCTTTTTCTGAAATAATGTGTCCCAAAACAATCCCAGAAGACACCATGAAATGACATTTTTCCCAATTAAGCACAAGTCCTTTTTCTTCACACCTACTCAAAACAAATTTTAAGTTAAGTAGACATGAATCAAAAGAGTTACCAAAAACAGTCAAATCATCCATAAAAACCTCCATGCATTTTTCAACCATGTCTGAGAAAATACTAAGCATGCAACGTTGAAAAGTAGCTGGTGCATTACATAATCCAAATGGCATCCTACGAAAAGCATAAGTACCAAAAGGGCATGTGAAGGTAGTCTTATCCTGATCCTCTAGAGCTATCTCTATCTGGTAATATCCTGAGTACCCATCGAGAAAGCAATAAAAGGGATGACCAGCTACACGTTCCAAAATTTGGTCAATAAAAGGCAATGGAAAGTAGTCTTTTCGGGTGGCTGTATTTAATTTCCTATAATCAATGCACATCCGCCATCCGGTTACTACTCTAGTTGGAACAGACACTCCTTTATCATTTTGAACCACAGTTACTCCAGATTTCTTAGGCACTACCTGTGTTGGACTTACCCATTGACTATCAGTATTGGATAGATTATACCTGCATCTAATAGTTTTAAGACTTCTTTCTTTACCACTTCTTTCATTGTTGGATTAAGTCTTCTTTGGGGGTCTCTACGAGGTTGGGTACCTTCCTCTAGATGGATTCTATGGGAGCATATTAATGGAGAAATACCTTTAATATCAGCTATAGTCCATCCTAGTGCAGACTTATGTTCTTTTAACAAGTTTATCAATTTTTCATTTTGTTCAACACTAAGTTTTGAAGAAATAATAACAGGAAAGGTATCACCTGCTCCCAAGAAAACGTGCTTCAAACCTTTGGGCAATGGAGAAAGTTCAACTTTTGGAGCCTCTAAGTTAGAGGGTTTTGGCTTCTCTCTTCCACGAGGCAATTCTTCAAAGCGTGGCTGCCAAAATCGAGTCCTTTTATCCTGTGAGTCAAAAACACCAAACACATTAGTTGTATTATCAGGATAAAATAAATCTTTAAATTCAGAATCAAGAAGGTAGTCTAAAGAGTCAAAATCCTATTTTCTATAAGCCTCCTCTGAGATAAGTGTGTCTATCATATATGAATGGTAGCAATCGTCCTCTTCTCGTGGTTGCTTTCCAATATGGAAAATATTCACCTCAAGAGTCATATTACCAAATGACAATTTCATGAGACCGTTCCTGCAATTAATAAAAGCATTAGCAGTGGCAAGAAAAGGTCTCCCTAAAATAAGAGGAATTTTGGACTCCATATTAACCACAGACTGAGTATCCAAAACAAGAAAATCAACAGGGTAATAAAATTTATCAATATGTAATAAAACATCTTCCACTATTCCCCGTGGTTTCTTGACTGATCGGTCGGCCAATTATAGAACTACGGATGTGGGTTTGATCTCTCCAAGTCCTAATTGTAAGTAAACCGAATAGGGCATAAGATTGACACTTGCTCCCAATCTAACAATGCTTGACTGATTTCATGTGTCCCAATCTGGCAGGAAATTGTAGGACACCCTGGATCTTTGTACTTGGGTGGGGTTTTCTGTTCAATGACTGCACTTACCTGTTCCGTCAAGAATGCAGTCTTCTTGACATGGTGCTTTCTTTTGATGGTGCATAGATCCTTGATAACTTTGGCGTAAGCCGGAACCTGTTTGATTACATGCAACAAGGGAAGATTAATCTTAACTTGTTTTAAGTGTTCTAGAATCTCACCTTGAACTTTCGAGTTTTTCCCATTAGATCTGAGAGCTTGGGGAAAAGGCACTGGAATCGAAAATTTCTTTTCAAGTTCTTTCTCAAAAATGTCCTCCTTTTGTGGGAGAACATCTTTGTTTTCCATGGTAGTGTTGATTGGCAATGTAGGCTCATTTAAGATCTTACCACTTCGAGTAGTGATGGCATTTACCTCTTTGAGATTTTGTGTGTCAGAAGTAGAGGCTTGTGCCATGTGTTGCCCTTTTGGATTAGATTGAGTTTGAGATGGAAACTTACCTCGCTCTTGTATGGTCAAAGCACTAGTTAGCTTAGTGATTTGACTTTTGATCTCCTTGTTCTCTTCCACCACTTGTGTAAGAACTGTTTCAAATTTTTGGTTCGTCTTATTTTGGGCCTCCATAAATGCTTGTAAGGTGTCCTCTAAGGAATTCCTAACTTGTGGTGCATTGTATTGAGGTGCTTGATAAGACTTGGGTGGTTGTTGTTCCTGTTTCCATTGGTTGTTGTTTTGGGGGTTAGATTTCCAACTAAAGTTTGGGTGGTTTCTCCAGCTAGGGTTATAGGTTTCAGAATAGGGTGAATAAGGCTTTTTGTACATCCCTAAGGCGTTACATTGTTCCTCGTACACCCCTCTTATCTCACTGTAAGTTGGACAATCCTGAGCTAAGTGTTCCACCCCTCCACAAATAAAACATGGATCTTGTGATTCAACTTTAGCAACTGTATGGGTGACCTTCCTATCTTTGGTTTTCAAGACTTCCAATTCCCTAGTTAAGACTTCTAATTGGGCTTTAAGGTTGTCCTCTTCCCTAAGATGGTAAATTCCACTAGATCGTGACCTATTTGTGCTATCTGTAGCACTAGGTCCAGTCCATGTGTGGGCTTTTTCAGCTAAGTCTTTGAGGAATTCTAAGGCTTCCTCAGGGTCTTTTTGAAGAAACTCCCCGTTGCACATCATCTCAACAAATTGGCGCTCCCTAATTGTGAGTCCCTCATAGAAGTAACTAACCAAGCGCCAATTTTCATACCCATGATGAGGACACATGTTTAACAACTCTTTAAATCTCTCCCAAGTTTGGTACAAGGTTTCACTATCTTTTTGGGAGAAAGAGAAAATTTGTCTTTTTAGGCCGTTAGTCTTATGTTGTGGAAAATATTTGTTAAAAAACACTTGGGTCATTTCTGTCCAAGTTCCTATGGATCTCGGCCTTAAAGAGTATAGCCAACTCTTTGCCCTGTCTTTTAGAGAAAAAGGGAAAAATTTTAACCTGACAGAATCTATGGCATTGGCCTGACTATGAAAGGTGCCCACTACTTCTTCAAATTCTATAACATGCACATACGGGTTTTCACTATCTAAACCATGAAAAGTTGGTAAAAGATGTATCATCCCAGGGTGAAAGTCCAATTTTGGTGTATTAGGTGGAAATATGATACATGATGGTGTGGCTGTGCGGGTAGGATGCAAGTAATCTTTTAGAGTTTTAACGGGGTTGTCCTCATGTTGGCTCATTGTATCAGAATTAGAAGATGAAGATGAACCAAGAATTGATTTTTCTTCGGTTGCAAAATCTTGTTGTGGTTCTAGTTCTGATTTTTTCATAAATCTCCCTCGTTTGTCTCTAGATTGCTTCATACATCACTCGCAATTTGTCTCTCTTTTTTTTGTTTTTTTTTGTTTTTTTTTTTACACAAGAAAGTTCTCAAATAAAGTCAAAAAGCAATAAGATAACAAAAGTTAGAGAGAATAATAACAACAATAATAATAAAACAAACAAGGTGGTAAAGCCAACCTTTGACAAGTATATATAGCAAAAAAAAAATTAAAACAAATAACAAGTAAAGGCGGCAAAGCCGACCTTTAACAAGTAAAATAATAATAACAATAATAATAAAACAAACAAGGTGGCAAAGCCGACCTTTAACAAGTAAAAGAAATAAGGCGGCAAAGCCGACCTTTAACAAGTAAAAGAAATAAGGTGGCAAAGCCGACCTTTAACAAGTAAAAGAAATAAGGCGGCAAAGCCGACCTTTAACAAGTAATAACAATAATAATAATAATAAAACAAACAAGGTGGCAAAGCCGACCTTTAACAAGTAAAAGAAATAAGGTGGCAAAGCCGACCTTTAACAAGTAAAAGAAATAAGGCGGCCGACCTTTAACAAGTAATAACAATAATAATAATAATAAAACAAACAAGGTGGCAAAGCCAACCTTTAACAAGTAAAAGAAACAAGGCGGCAAAGCCGACCTTTGAAAAGTAAAAGAGCAAGGCGGCAAAGCCGACCTTTGAAAAGTAAAAAGAGCAAGGCGGCAAAGCCGACCTTTGAAAAGTAAAAGAGCAAGGCGGCAAAGCCGACCTTTGAAAAGTAAAAGGAATAAGGTTAGTCAAAGTTATAAAAATTAGGCAAATTAGTCAAAGTTAGGAAATTTAGGCAAATTAGTCAAAGTTAGGAAAATTAGGCAAATTATTCCAAGTTAGGCAAAAAAAAAAAAGAAAAGGAAATAAAAAATACAAACCGTCTTTTGTCCATTTTACCTCCCCGGCAATGGCGCCAATTTTTGATTACGTCCAAAATATACTGCGATTATTGTAGTATACGTTGAGGTGTCGAATCCACAAGGAGGCCTTTGATAAAAGAGGTTAGTAAAACAAAAATATAAAAGATAATAAAGATATAAAATTTAACTTTGAAGTGATTAGTTCTAAAGAAAAAACAATATTTAATAATTGAAAACAATCGATGGTAATTAAGAAGTAAGGTATCGAGAATCACTTATATGTTTTGTAAATCTAATCCCCACTTTGATTTAATAATTATAACTCAATTGAAAGTTTCACATCCCAAATAATCAATCGGAAAATATGTATAGTATAGCATAAATGATAAACACATGTATTTGATATGCATAAACTCTTTACAAGCAATATTTACCTACAATATTCATCCTTACAAGTTATCCAAGAGCGACAATATATCACATGATAATATTGTAGTAAAGGATTAACTCATAAAACGAAACTACCAGGAACAATTATAATTCAACATGAATCACATAAAGAAAGCATGACTGAATTTATATGAAATTGAGAATTATAATTTCTGGATTAAAAAAAAATCACAAGATGAGAAAGAGTTTAACACATAAACAAACCTACAATCTTTATAGCCCTTGAGGTAGAATGAAAGTGGAGAAATAGATAAACTACACATACAAGTTCATCTCTAGCCTTACCAAGAGTTCTAGCCTAACTTACAATTCATTCTTATCATTTCTAAAGAGAAAATACAAGAGAGAATTGTAATATACAATGATAAAATGTGAACTCAAATGATTTTTTCTCTCCCCCATTCAATTCCTCAAGTTGTCCTTAAATAGGTGATGAAATGGAACTATTACACCAAACCTCCACCAATTTTTCCACAATGTCGGCCACCAATTTGCAGCTGATTTTTGACCACCAAATGAACCGAATTGGGCTTTATGGAAAACATGAAAGTTGTAGCATTTTGTCTCAGCTTTCCAGGGCCACTAGATTCATGCAATTTGGACAAGTATTCTCTGAGATATGGCCCAAATACTGGACATGGGTCGGGCTGAGAAACAACTACAATTTGGTTTTGTTGTGTCTCAATTTCGGCCCATCAAATGTTGGATTTGGGCTTTTGATTGTTCTTCAACTTTGTGTAAAATTGAGACATGTTGCTCCAGGTTCAATAATCTCTCCATTTTGATCTATAGATTGAGAGTTGTGTCTATTTTATTAAACCTGAAAAAATGATTTCCATTAATCACAATTTAAGGACAATACTTTATTTCAAGATAAAGACTAAAGAAAATGCGAAAGAAATGAAACAAATGTAAAAGAGGCATAAGAAAAATAATTATGCTAAAATATCATAAAAGCTTTAGAATGTTGTCCAATTAGCATTAATTATTTATGCTTAAGAGTGTACTTTCATGCGTTTATCAGCCACCAAAGTTGAATGCTTTTGGTGATTCCGAACCCAAACCTGAGGATGAATGGACTGATGAAGAATATTGACGCTCTAACTGGAATTCAAAGGCTCTTAACGCAATCTTTGCTGTAATAGACTTAAACAATTTCGGACAGATTTCTAGATGCAAAGTGGCCAAAGAAGCATAGGACATATTTGAGGTAAAACATGAAGGTACTGCATCTGTTAAAAGATCTAAATTGATGAGATTAAATTCCCAATTTGAAAATCTGATAATGCATGAGGATGAGTCAATTTCTGAGTTTTACTTAAGATATGTCACATTACAAATTCAGCATACATGCTTGGCAAAACTTTCACTGATGCAGAAATTGTTAGCAAGATAATTAGGTATGTTCCAGATAAATTTCAACCTAAAATTTCAGCCATTGAGGAAGTTAAAAACACTGATGAGATGAGGGTTGATGAACTGATAGGCATTCTCCAAAACTTTGAAATTAATCAGAGTACTAGGAAGCAAAAAGGTAAAAGCATTGCATTCAATGTCAAAACTGAAAAATCTGATGAGGAAAGTGATGATGAGCTTGATGAAACTGATTCTAAACAAATTGCTTTTCTAACAAGAAATTATGTCAAGTTTATGAAAAGAAATTTCAGGAAAAAGAATCAAGGAAGCCATCAAACTCAAGTGAAGAAAAATTCAGAAAGTTCAGCAAGGAGAATGACAAGAAGAAACTAAAACAACCTGAAAAGAAAGGGTAGATTCAGTGTTATGAATGTTCTGGTTATGGGCATATTCAGTCTGAATGTGCTAATCTCAAGAAAAAAAACAAAGGACTGACAGCAACATGGAGTGATGAATCAGAATCGGAGTCAGAAGATCAAGAGTGCATGAGCAATTTTATTGCATTTATTGCATCTACAGCGGATAAAGGGAAAGCTATTATGTCTGACATAACAAAAAATTACAAAGCCAGTGTTGATCATTCTAATGAAGAAGATGGACCAGCATACTATGAAGAGTTACAAGAGACATATAACGCACTCTATGATGAATGGCTGAATCAGAAGGAAGAAATCAAAATCTTCAAGAAGAAGATTGAGGTGCTGGAATGTGAAAAATCCTATGCTAAAAACTGGATGTCGGAACTGGAGACTGTTTTGACAAACAAAACAGCACATATTGAGAAAATCACAATAGAACTGGTTGAAAGCAAGAGGTGTGTTGATCAACTCAAAATTAGAGCAGTCAAACTTGATCAAGTCTTGAGTCTTAGAAGAGACAACTCTAACAAACATGGATTGGGGTATACAGAAGGTAATGGTGCATCTTCATCAAACACAGTTTTTGTTAAAGCCTCAACATCAGGTAAGAATTCGGAACTTAACTCAGTCAAGCGCTGATTCCAAGAGTAGTGAGACATTTGTCTCTCCACTGAGTTCTTTCAAATCCAGTCCTGAAAAGGTTAAGAGATTCATTCCAACCTGTTATTTTTGTGGTAAAAAAGGACATATTAGGCCTAGATGCTTTAAACTATTGAATCTTTTGCATGAGAGATCAAAACAGTTCAAACTGTTACCAAAACCACAACAGCAGTGGGTTAAGAAAGACAAGACAGTATGTCATGTTGCTCTTACTACTCTTAACCAATCATCTAACGATTTGTGGTATTTTGACAGTGGTTGTTGCAGGCACATGACTGGAAATAAACAGTTTTTAACAGATTTTAAAGCATGCAAGGATGGTAATGTCACCTATGGAGATGGAACAAAGAGTAAGATCATTGGTAAAGGCACCTTGAATGTCAAAGGCCTTCCCAATTTTCAAAATGCCTTGCTGGTTAAAGGTTTAAAAGCTAATCTTTTTAGTATTAGTCAAATTTGTGATGACAAGTATATTGTTAATTTCACACAAAACAAATGTATTGTCTTAGATAATTTTGGTGAATGCATTCTAGAAGGTAATAGATCTTCGGATAATTGTTATTTGGTAAAGATTGTATTTCAAGCTAGGAGTTCGGATTTGGAATTATGGCATAAAAAATTAGGGCACTTAAATTACAAAGACTTGGTTAAATTAACTAAGTTAGGTACTGTAAAAGGAGTTCCTAAACTTGATGACAAAGTTAATGGAATTTGCGGACCATGTGAAATGGGAAAACAAATTAGAAGTTCATACAAATCAAATCCAGATCTTAGCACATCCAAAATACTTGATTTGCTTCACATGGATCTTATGGGTCCTATGCAAATTGAAAGCATTACAGGTAAGAGATACATATTTGTTTGTGTGGATGATTTTTCTAGATGTACTTGGGTTGCTTTCATTAAAGAAAAATCTGACACTTTTGAAGCTTTCAGGAATCTTTGTGTTAAGCTTGAAAATGAGCAAAATAGGAACATTGGCAGGATTGTGAGAATAAGAAGTGATCATGGTAAGGAGTTTGAAAATGTTAGCTATGCTGACTTTTGCAAATATCATGGAATTGATCATGAATTTTCAGCTCCTAAAACCCCTGAACAGAATGGCATTGTGGAAAGGAATAATAGAACTCTACAAGAGATGGATAGAGTGATGCTCAATAGCAAAAAGTTAACTAAGAGGCTATGGGCTAAAGCAATAAGCACTGCTTGTTATATTTCAAATAGAGTTTTTCTTCAAATAGAGTTTTTCTTAGACCTGGCACTAACCAGACACCTTATGAAATTTTGAAAGGTAAAAAATCGAATATGAAGTATTTTCATGTTTTTGGATGCAGGTGTTACATCTTAAATGACAGAGAGCAGTTAGAAAAATTATACTCGAGAAGTGATGAAGGAGTCTTCGTGGGATATGCTCAAAATAGCAAAGTATTTCAAGTTTACAATCTGAGAACTAAGGCAGTCTTGGAATCTGCAAACTTAGTATTTGATTATCTGGACGATTATGCAAAGTACTCATAAGAGGAAAGCATAACCAACTTCATGGATGATACAAAGAAGACAAATTCAGACAGCAACAATAAAGAAGATTTTGTTATGAAAGAGGAAACTGCTGCTGTTACACCCGACGTAACAGTCACATCTGACAACTCAAATTTGAACAAGAATTCAATCAGAAATGAAGATGAAAAGAAAGATCCACCCACATGGATTCAGAAGGCACGTCCAACAAGTTTTATCATTGGAAACCAGATGGCATGATGAAGACTCGAAGCAAGGTAAGAAGGTAAGGTTTGCATGTTATGTTTCTTTTGAACCAAAAAATGTGAAAGAAGCCTTAAAAGAAGATGTTTGGATTCAAGCCATGCAAGATGAACTTAATCAGCTTAAAAGAAATGAAGTATGGGAATTAGTTCCTAGGCTAGCAAATGCAAATGTCATTGGAACTAAATGGATATTCAAAAATAAAACTGATGAAAGTGGACAAGTAGTAAGAAATAAGGCTAGGCTAGTTGCATAAGGTTACACACAAGTAGAACGCATAAACTTTGATGAAACCTTTGCACCAGTAGCTAGACTTGAGTCAATCAGATTACTACTTGCAATTGCTTGTTTGCTTGATGTTAAGTTGTACCAAATGGATGTTAAAACAGCATTTTTAAATGGCTCTCTCAATGAAGAAGTCTTTTTTGAACAGCCTAAAGGATTTGAAGATCCTAAACATCCTGATTTTGTGTACAAATTGCACAAAGCTTTGTATGGTTTGAAACAAGCTCCTAGAGCTTGGTATGAAAGGTTGACAAACTTTTTTATCAACAGAGGTTATAAAAGAGGCGGTAATGATAAGACTTTGTTTATCAAACATGCATCTAACTATCTTATTATTGCACAAATATATGTTGATGACATTATCTTCGGATCAACTAATAAAAGCAAAACTAATGAGTTTGTTAAGTTGATGCAAGAAGAGTTTAAGATGAGCATGGTAGGAGAATTAAATTTCTTTCTTGGATTACAGGTTAAGCAAATGAATGATAGGATATTCATAACTCAATAAAAATATGCTAAAAATCTTGTAAAGAAATTTGGGCTTGAAAATGCAAAACCAATGAAAACTCCGATCAGTACTAATCTAAAACTTTCAAAAGATAATGCAGGTAAAGATGTTGATGCAAGTTTGTACATAAGTATTATTGGCAGCCTGCTATACCTCACAGCAAGTTGACCAGACTTATGCTTTAGTGTAGGATTGTGTGCAAGATTTCAAGCAAATCCCAAAGAATCACATCTTGCAGCAGCTAAGAGAATCATCAGGTATGTTCATGGAACACATGATTATGAAATATGGTTTTCTAAAGATACAAATGATTATCTTGCAGGGTTTAGTGATGCTGATTGGGCAGGAAATGCAGATGACAGAAAAAGTACTTCAGAAGGTTGTTTTTATCTTGGTACTAACTTGGTTTCATGACACAGCAAAAAGCAGAATTCTATTTCTTTGTCTACTGCTGAAGCCGAATACATAGCAGCAGGGAGTTGTTGCACACAATTGTTGTGGATGAAGCAAATGTTGAGTGATTATGGTATTGAACAAAAGCCTATAACTGTATTTTATAATAATACTAGTGCTATAAATATTTTCAAAAATCCTGTTCAGCATTCTAGAACAAAACACATTGATATAAGATACCATTTTATAAGGGAACTAGTAAAGTCTAAGGTGATACACATTGAACACATCTCCATTGATAGACAATTGGCTGACTTGTTCACTAAGGCATTGGATACAACAAGATTTAAAAATCTAAGAAAAGCCTTAGGAATCTGTCAGTTATCTGAATGAACACTGTGTGTTGTTATGTTATTTGTAACTGTAATATCATAAGTTTTCTTCTAATTAAGCATGTGTCAGCTGTGATATAAAAATTGAGTGAATGATAAGATACTGGTTTAACAATGAAAAATACAGAAAGGGCTACTAGTATATGATGTGTGAAAGCCATCCATTGAGAGTAACTTCATTGTATCTAGGAAATATGGTGAGGTCAGCCACTCAAATGGAAAAGGGCTATCTCTATACATGTGTGAAAGCTATTGTATTTATCTATAAAATTCACATTGAGACTAACTTTTGTGTGTGTAAGAAGCATGCTCAAGTTGATCACTCAATTGGATTACATAATAAAATTAATAAAGGTAAATAATCAGCTCTAAAATATGCTTTCTTAGAATGATTCATATGATGTTCAGATACTATTGTTATGTTATTGTTAACTGTTTGCTGTTACGTTTTTCTCAACACTCGATGCTCTTTGTGCTTATTCAAAATTTGATTTTATTGTGTGTCTATGTGTCAAAAATGCCATGTCAGCTGTATTGAATTGAGGGAAAAAAGTTTCAGTGGCAGAAATCCTAATTCTATTAGAATTCCTTATTCAAATGGGAATCAAATTTGAATTTTTGTCCATTAATGTCAGTTATGAAACGGTTTTAGAAATAGAATTATCATTAAATTTTAAAAACAAAATTGTTTTAAATTCGGCCTAGTATATTATGAATAGTTTTTGGGCTTCTCCTGTTCATATCATACTCAAACTACAGTTGCTTCCCTGTCCCGCGTCTTGCTTCTCCCTTCCTGTTCTGAAAAATTTCTGTAGACTAGTAACCCTAACCATGGCGACCTCATCTAACTCGACAAAGACAGCCAGTTCTTCATCTTCTCACAGCGACTCCAGTTATGACAAGAGCAACAGTGTACCATCATCTCTGACATAATAAGCACATGTAGAGATCGCAATTGATCCAGCCATGAGCGAAGATGAGCTTGTTCCAGTAAAGAAGATAAAGGACAAAATCAAGCCGAAGTACGAATTCCTCACGGCAGCTATCAAACAAAAGTTTGAGAAACACACTTCAAAGAGGAAACTGCATATGGAAAGGCCGGTGAAACTGTCAGATTTTGACACCTATGGCCTGAGTAAGATGATTGAGTCTATTTACTGGACTCATACAGTAACAAACTTCCTACGCCCTGTAAAGGCTTTAATTCAGGCATTCTATGCAAACATTACTGCTGCCATTGATGATCCTAAAAGCTTTTATTATCATAAAGTTTATTGTAGAGAAAAGTTTGTTAAGTTCTCTTTGAATGTTATAAACACTTTTTTGGATATTCCCATAGGCAGTTTACATGCATTAGATAAAGAATTTAACATGGCTGAAGTGATAAAGGAATTGACTGGTAGAACAGACATTGTTTAGAAACTGAAAGATGGCATAGACCAGCAATACCTTAGGAAAAAATATCGCGTGATGCATAAGATAGCTTAGTTCAATTGGCTTCCTTCTTCCCATCAAAATCAAGTCTGAGAAGACAGAGTGAAATTTCTCTATTGTTTAGGCACCAATCGACCAATTAACTTTGGTTTGCTAGCCTATAGATCAATTGTACAGATTGGTTCATATCACTCTGATTATTACTTACTTGTATATCCATGCTTAATTCAAGGAATCCTTGCACAGAATAGCATCCCTATAAGTTCTAATGAACAGACAAAAATTCTGTCTAAGTCAATCACCAAGGGATTTCTGCACAGATTGCATGATAAGTCTGAGTTGCCTATCCCTGAACCGAAGCCAAAGTGAGTCAGGAAAAATCAAATGAAAAATGTTGAAGAACAGCTTGTATTGATCAACTCTACTTTAACAAAAATTGTGCAGGATTTAAAGGAAATTAAACTCAAGCAATCTACCTTGGAAGCAAAGTTTGCAGGACACCCTGATACTACAGCAGAGTTACAGCACATGGAGACTGAAACTGTGATTCCAGAGAAACCAACTGAGGAGATTCTTGAGGCTAATGAACCTTTGCCTGAAGAAGCCGAGCAAATGCCTGCAGCAGGTCAAGCTGTACAATCTGCTGTTGAGACAGACATAACAGTAGAACAAAAACAGAAGGCAAAACCAATCAAGTCGTCTGCAAAGGGAAGTAGAAGGAAGGGAAAGAAGACAGTTGACATGGTGAAGAAACCATCTGACCAGAAGAAGCAGAAGAAAATTAAATCATCAGCTCCAGCTTTAAGAGATGAATCTGTGTCAGATGAACCAACATAAGTAGAATCCAGAATGAAACAGCCTTCACCACTTGCTGAGGAAGAATCTCATAATTTCCCACTCCCTGAAGCAGCTGAAGCAGAGCCTCATACCTCTCCACCATCAACTCAATCACCAACACATGTAGTTCAAATCACATCTCCTGTAGAGGAATCAACTGCACCAGTTCCACATCCACCATCACCAACTGCAGATAAGCCACTGGTTCCTTCTTCACAACAGCCTGCTGTTACATTACAGACAACAGTAACCAGGGCAGAACTCCGTGAGAAGGACATCAGAAGAATTGTGGCTAAAGTTACTGCTACTTCCTCTGACACTACTGATACACTGCCAGCACCTGTACCCTCTGAACAGCTTACCCCTACTACTAGGCGCAAGTTTAAAACAGTAGCTCACAGGACCATAAAGCGCCCTGGCAGTTCCCCATCTCCACCAGTTCGCAAGTCTCTCAGACTTAGTTAGTTTTGGCCACTTGTGCTGAAATCAATGGGGAGATAAGGAGTTGCTGATCTTTGCAACTTGCTGATCTTTTTGTTGTTTTTTTTGTTATTTCTGTTTTAAGTGTTTCCCTCTGGTTACTTTTTTTGCTTATTCCTCAAAGGTGTAAGTAAGATATGAAGGGGAGTAAGAACTAACCTTCTTATGCTGTGTGTGTGCATTCGCACTTTTTTGATGATTTATGTTTTTACTGTGTTATGTGTTATTATCTACACATCTCATTTGATGGATGTTTTTATTTGATCTGATGATGCTTTTAATTACATAGGTGTTTGACAAGTTTGTCAAACTTCAATTTTGTGATTACATGACAGGTTATATATATCGTGATAGTGTTCTGTTATGAGATTGGTAACAGCACACTGATTTTTTTTTGCACATGATTTTTGTCTGTTTGATATTTCATGATAACTTATGGTAAGGCCAACGGTGAAGTCCTGGGTTCGACTCTTCACAATGACCTTTCCCCATGAGGTAAGCGGAAGATCGTGACAATGAGTTATAGTTGCGCTAGTCTTCCCCAAGGATTAGTTGTGGTGTGCGTAAGCTGGCTCGGACACCTCGATTACAAAAAAAAAAAGGTCTAACTTATCATGTGCGATTTTCTTTTATCAGAAACAGTTTAGTGTTTTCATCACAAGTCGCCAAAAATGGGGAGATTTTTGGTGTCAACGTGTGACACTCGCATGTGCCATGCACATGTTGATTTTTGTTTAACTTATGATAAAACTAGAATAGTATTTTGATTTCTATTTTACTGTTTCTAGATAATTATTATATGAAGTATTTGGTTTACAATAAATATCTCCTTAGATTAAGATATTGTTTCTTGTATCCTAATTAAAATATGAGAATATTTATTTGTGTCCAAATTCCTTTAGGAGTTTAATTATAACACTTCATATTATATTTCTCCTTATCCTAAAATGATTTTGATTAGAATTTTTACAGGATTCTAAAGGAGATTTCGTCCAGGCCTCTCAATATATATATACAGAGTTATTTCTATATAACGTGTTAGACAGATTGGCGGGTTAGTTGATTTGGTTGTGTTTTGAGAGAGTCTTGATTTTAGCATTCCATGAATTGATAGAAGAGCTTCAACGCAAATTGGGATGCTTCTTTAATTTGATTCTTTGAGTCTTTTGATTCATGTATGAGTGGTAGAAATCGTACATGAGTTGTTGATTGAGTCTGTGTGAGTTAGTAGACACTTGGTATAACTTGCGGGTTAAGTGTTTATGTAATTCAATGTCAGACGTCATTGTTATGTATAACTTAACAGTGTGTTGTTAAGTTATCTGTGACAGAGAGTGGGCAGTGTCACTAGAGTTTAAAATCTTTGCGAAGATTTTGTTTTACAAAAATTAGATCAGTATGTAAGGTTGAGTCAGCACTGTAAATGGTCCTAAAGATTGTACAAACAAGAACTTAGTGAATTGCAGCTCTATAGCTGTCTGTGGACGTAGGTTTTATAACCGAACCACGTAAAAATCCTCATGTACCGATTTACTTTACAGTTTACTGTTATATTACATATAACTGCATACTTCTAGAACTCTCAGGTATTCCTGTTGATTCAAGATGGTTAATTAAAGCCAAGGTTCAATTTTCTGGTGGGTTTTCAAATAATCTTCTTTCTCACATGCCAGGTTTAGGAAAAAACTCTTATGCTAAAAAGCGAAAAGCAAAAAGGTTACAAGTTTGTCACAAATGTGCAAGATGGACTTGTAACCAGTGTTGCCGCTCCTTGGGATATTTGTCTAATAATTGAGAGGATAAGCTATAATTTATCAAGAATGGACTGAGTAAGAAGTCTTTGGATAATATACAATTGACTCTTGAGACGCATTTTTGTGAAATTGTGCAGCGTGAAATTTTAAAATTATGGACACAATTTCGAGAAGAGCAAGAACGTTACAGTCTCAAGAATCTGACTCAAAACGACCCTGTTTGCTAGTTTATAAGAAAACTGGATGGGAAGCATATCCCCAACTCATAGAAGGCGTTTAAGCCATTTCTGGACGTAAAACCAGAAGACGATGTGAGTCACAGTCACAACTACCTGTACATATGCATGCGTGTTATCATTTTTGAATTTTTATGTCTTGTAGTTGTCATTTTTTAATTTATATCTCTATCTTTCGATTGACTTATGCATTTATGGTGTCATATTTTTGTCATTTTTTTAATTTCTATACTTTATTGTTTAACTTTTTCAACAAATAGTCGAGCTACCTATATAGATGTCATCCTTAGAATATCTTTTTGCACTCCATAAATATGACATCTCTGGTTCTTCATTTCACAAATATAGTTAGAGAGTTGCATACACATGAAGGGAACCTCAAAATGTCGAATCCAAAAGATATTTGTATTCTGTGGATCTTAACCTGGAAAAAGTGAAGAGTTTGTAGTAGTAGCAAATTATCTTGGTAGGCTATCAGCTAAAAGAAAGATTCATGTGGTTTATGGGGGAGGTAGCCTCGGGTTAATGGGTTGTATGTCAACAGCTGCACTCGTAGGGGACAGTCAAGTTTTAGGTGTTTTTCCTAAAGCTTTGGCTGTAGAAAACATCATTGAAAAAACGGTTGGGAAGGAGTTACAAGTCTCCTCTATGCATGAACGTATGGCATATGTGCTTATTAATTTGGATGCCTTTATTGCTTTACTAGGTGGCTTTGGTACTCTTGAAGGAATTTTTCAAATTGCCACTTGTGCCTAACTGAATCTCCATAGAAAATCCATAGGTTTGTTAAATGTTAAAAATTTATTTGATCCTTTGATACGTTTTGTTAATACAACTGGAGAACAAAATTTTATCCCTCATTCGGTGTGACAGATCCTTGTTTCTGCCACTATTGCTAGCGAATTACTTGACAAATTACAAGCAGTCGAGTATGGACCTCACCCAACAATAACTCAAATTAATTGGTCAGGGGGACAAAAAAAAGTGCAAATTGGATCTGAATCTCCATTTGTAATTTTTATTTTATTTTATTTGTAACATTTTATTTTACGTGTCTTTCAGGTCGTCACTTTTGAATAACTGAAGCTTCATGTAATGTCTCTTATACCTTATCTCTCTATATTTAAACATTGAGGACAATGTTTCATTTGGTTAGGCAGGAAGGATAGTAGACATAAATGTGTCTTATATTTTCTTTTTCTTGCAAAAAAAAAAAACGAGTTAGTAGTTAGATTCTAAGTGCGGTGTAAGGAGTTCAAATCCTCTTGAGACGCATTCTAGGTCAGGAATGACAGAGTAAAGAGGGCCATTTTAAACTCTTGAAACCCATTCTAACTAATTTGTCATTTTGTTTTGATTTTGTACTTTTGAAGACTCATTTTAGCTAACTTGATATTATTTAGTTTTGATTTTTGAATTTTATAACGAGATTGTCTTATTTACTTCATTTTAAATTATTCAAATCTATGAACTCTTACAGCTTTATCATTTAATAAACCGTTTGCTCATGCACTTATTAAGCAAGTATTCATAAACCTTTCTTCACACACGCATATACCTTGATGCATGATTGTGGGTTGCAAAATGAAATGTTGCAATATTTGAGTTCTTTTGTGTTGTTTAGGATAACAACAAAAGGAAGGAGAAAGTAAAAAAAAATGAAAGCAAAAAAAAAAAAGCAATTGTGAATAAGTTTGGCCTCGTAGCCTCTTCAATTCGAACAATTAAGCCCGAGGGGTGCCCCAACACCTAATACCTTAAGAACAACTAGTTTGAGAGCTATTGGTCCAAATCTCATTACATGGATTAAGGAGAAAGCTTAATAGGATTTGAACATTGCATTATCCACAAGTTTTTAAGCAAAAATAAAGAACGGTAACCCGAGTCGTTAAGCTCGTAAGGGTGTCTTAACACCTAATACCCTAAGGCCAACTGGTCTGGGAGTCATTAGCCTAAGGCTCACTACATAGGTTAAAAAAGCATTGTTTCAAATATATATATATATATATATATATATATATATATATATATATATAATGATGAATGAATGCCCCCTGCTTAAGGATGTTAGTCTTAACAAATATTAGAACCGGTATGGCTTCTTTCTAAAAAGCCCCATAGTTATGTATTGACTGAGCACAAAAAAAAATGTTGGTTAATATCTTGACTGAAGGGTACATGAGTCTTTAAAAAAAATTTTTTAGAGTTTGTTTATTTAGATAGAATCAAGGACAGTGCAATAATGACCACCTTGGATGTAAAATTCTATAAATCAATTCTAAATAATAACGTTTTAATTGCTAGGGACTAGCAATAAGCTGGTTGGGGGGTATGATGAACACTTAAATATATATGCTTAATAAGAGCTTAATTCATCATATTCCATTAATAGTGTCATTAAATTTCTCAACTTAAGCATATTTGTAGTCTTTGCATCTTATGAATTAGCTTTATCTGAATTTCAGTTTTTGTTGTAGGTTCGGTAAAATGGGCATAACTTTCTATTTATAGATTAGAATAGTACAAATCTTAATTTGTTAGAAAGCTGATTAAATTATCTACAAGATTATATTTCACAAGCATCATCAAATTCGGGCTCTTAGTGGACCAAAAATGGGCTTGAAATGAACCCATCTATAGTTTTGGCCCAACCTGACCATGCCTCTGTATTTTGACCATATCTCTTGATATACGTATCCAAATCATATGAATCAAGATGTTCTAGCAAGCTGAGAGAAATATCTACAACTTTTATGAAGACATATGATCAAAATTCTAAATAATTCGATGGCAAAATCGGTGGTCAAATTTGGTGTACATGATGACTCAAATTGTCAATAAGATATTTTACAATTGTCCCTTTGTAATTTGACAAGTTTGCCCCTGAATGTATCTATAAATAGAGGTGTCTTGTGATTCATTAGGGTATCTTGGCTTTGGCTGTGATCTCTTATTATTGTGTTTTCTCTCTTGTGTTTTGTTCTCTTAATGTTATTAATAAATCTTCTTTTTCTTGTAATTTATTTTCTTTCTATCCTAATGTCTTGCTAAATTCTCTTTTGCTAAGGTGAAATGGTGAAACCCTTGATATGAGAATAAGGATTGTCGAACCCTTGACATTTGTTTAATAATTATAATCTTGTGTTATTTATTTTATATGTTTTATATTTATTTTCTTAATCAATCTTGACACCACTCGTAAAGTGGAGATCTTGATCCATTGTAGACCATCTTTGGCACATCAAATGCTTGGATTCTTTCTAGATGTCGTATGGTTCTTCCTTACCGACACAAGTCTAGTTAGAAACCTTGATTTGTTGTAGACATATGGTGATTGGCACATTGGATACTTGAACCCATTTACAAGAAGTGGTATAAATATTGGTAATGAAACTAGGGGTGTGCATGGTACACCATCACCCGCCTGAACCCGACATACCCGCCATGGTATGGTGGAGGTATGGTAGGGTATAAAAAAAATATAGGGTGTGGTATGGTATAAATTTTCAAAATCTGTCATGGTATGGTATGGGAGGGGGATATTTTTGAAAATACCCGAAAATACCATACCATACCACACCTTTTAAAAAAAAATAAAAATATGCCACATGTCAGTATTTAATTGGTTACATAAAATATTTTTGTATGAGTGTTATAGTTTCTTTTTTCTTTACTTTTTTTATTTTCTCAAATTTGTATTAGATTGGAAGTTGAAAAGATTGAAACTTTGTAGAATTTAAAGGTTGGACTTGAAGGTTGGAAGTTGAAACTTTGTGGAAGGATTCGGATATGTAGTTTACTTATTATTTGTGTTGTTATGGACATGTAATTGCTTGAGTATTCGTGTTGTTATGGAATATGTAGTTACGTGATATTTTTGTATTGTTATAAATATGATGTTACTTGATTATTTGTGTTGTTATAAAATATGTAGTTACTTGATTATTTGTATTGTTCAGGATGTGTAATTGCTTGATTTTTTTATTTAGTACAAATTTTATGAATCATAATATTAAACAATGTCAAAATAAGAACTTAAAGTGTCAAAATCTGGTCAATTTGGTCAACTACCCGAATAATACCATACCATACCCGTCCTTACCCTACCATGCGAAAATGTGGTATGGTATTGTATTAAAAAATGGTATGGTATGGTATAAAAATAAAAAACCCGACATATATAGGGTATGGGGATGGTATGGCGATACCACACCATACCCTACCATTTGCACACCCCTAAATGAAACAAATATAATTTATATAACTAAAATGGGCTTAAATGACATACCTTCCGATTGAAAACTCCTTGACGTGTGGATTTCATTTAAGTTATAATCGGATTGTTTATCCTTATTTGATATATCAAGGACGGATCCCCTAACCTTAGCTTTTATTATTATTGTGTCAATCTCTCTTACTTGTGTATTTTAATTATTCTCATTTATTGTTTATAAACTTGCTCTTTTTGCTATGGTAGGTTTTACCTCCTATTTCCATGGATGATTTTACTACCTTTTATTTTTGCTTTACATTTGAATGGTCGGTAGTACCGCCTACCATCTTTACTTTTATTTGCTAATATTATCTTGTTAATTATTTGAATTATTTATATCGTATTTCCCATCCTTTAGTTTGTACCGCTAAATCTCTTTCCCCGTGGATCGACCTAAGTCTTATCGGGTTTATTACTTCGACACTTCTATACTTAGGAGATAATCCTATTTTTGGATGTATCACAAGACGATTTTAGAATGCACTTACAGTTCATCTACAACTAGTTTTTTTAATCAACAACATGAGTTGACAAAATATTAGTAGATAAATAATTACTATATCATATAATTTAATATCATTTATTTATTTTCATATTTTACTCATTCAGTTATATTTTGTCAACCCAAGCTATAAAAAAATTTAATAGTAAATGAGTTGTAAATGTAATATTATTTGATGATTTTAATGTATTGAAATATGTATATATGTATCTATCAAGTATCAAGTATCTCATTAAGCATTTGAAAATCAATTTATCTAAAGAGCTGTAATGTTCTATAAAACCCCCAAAACTTGGGGGAAAAATTTATAGATCCACAGAAATATGCTGAATGTTTTTAATAGGCGTTATAAAATTAAAAGACCCCGAAACTTAGAAACTTTTCCAGAAGCCCAAAGGAAAAAAGTACTGTTGATTTGTATTAGAGGCTATAATTTTGGGAGTCTCCTAAAAAATATTTGAAACTATTAGTGCGTTACGAAAACTAATCACGTTTTTTAAAAATTTAACTATAATGGCCATAGACTAACCAATTGTCACCATTTTATTATTATCAAGTACTAGAAACCGATAGACCCACAACCTAAAGAGAAGTTAACATAAAACAGCTTGTGCTGTAGCGTCTTTATTTTATTATTTTTTTTTTTAACGCGTCATTTAAAAGTCTCTCGTAATTTTAGTTATTTTAACTCACACCTATAGTTTTTTTTTTTTGAGAAAACCCCAAAACTAGGAAAATTTTCCTAGGAACCCTACAAGAAAAGTATTGAAAGAACAAAAGAAATAGGGAAGGTTCCACAAGATCCGTCATTGGCTAATATATAAACACTAAATCTCAACAAATCTTGAAAACACATTTGTTTCCTTTTCATATATTCTTATATTGATTGATTCCATGGGTTCTTCAGACATTAAAGTAATTTTATGTGCATAAAACTAACCTTATTTAAATAATTGACTAAATTATTTTATATATGATTAACGAAATACTTACAAATATAATTCATTAATTTATTTTTAAGAAATTACAAAATTACAAAATTTGAAATAGGCATCGTTAGCAACCATCGACACACTCGCTTGTCTGGCGTCACCGCTAGTACGAGGGTGATTATTGAGCAGTGATCTACTCATCAGAGGTGACATCAGCGACGTGGACTGCATTATTTATTGGCAAAAACGAAGTTTAACCGCAGATCCTGAAAAGAGAACCATCGCGTGAGGCAAAATGGCAACCTGATCAATGATGAAACTTGGTCGGAAAGGAATATCATCATACGAGGATTCTGATGGTGCTGGTGTGACATCCACGCGCAACGTTCATTGAACTCCAGCAGCGTTTGATAGTGGTCAGCCAAAAAGATTGTCTACAATTTTTTAATTTTAATTCATAATTATTTAAACAATTGTTTATTGTCACAAAGATAAATTAATTTAATAAATTATCTTATTTATTATTTTTAAATAAAAACAAAATTTAACTATTTAATAATAAATAAATTTTTATAAATTTGTGTATATCTTATAGAAATATTATTTAATAAATTATATATTTGTTTAATAAAATTTTATTGTAATGTAATATTTTTTTTAAATTTTATGTTAGTTTAATAAATAAATATTAACCTAATAGGTAATTATTTATTGTTAATGAATTTTTATTTAATAATGGATACCATATATTTTATTATTGAGGGTAATTATGTTCAATCAATTTATGAGTGATTTATTTTCATCCATAATTCTAATTTCAAATTAAACAAAAGAAAATATCTCTCAAACCCTTTTCTTTTCGTAAATTTTCTCTTACCACCTGTATTTCCTTTCTTGCAGCCGAACACACCCCAAGGACCCGCCAACCTAATTGTCATAACAGTCGTTTTCTCAGCAGTTGTTTATAGGAATTTTGAGAAAATCTGAAAAATTGTCGAAGAAAACATTTCTCTCTTAGATGGCGATGGCAATGGCTAGGTGGCTACTTCACACTTTAGTGAGCTGCTCTTAACAACTTTGCTGATATTGCTTGGCACATTGTTAAGGTATTCTTAATTTGTTGAATTCTTTGGCTAGAGTGTGTCAACATTTATAGCATGTCGAAAATGATCATTAGAGAAAAATAATAAGTGTCAAGGAAAAACATGTAATAGAATTAATATCTCCAAAGATTATAAATCAATGTTGCATGGTCAAATTTTATGGTTGGCAACTATCCTTGATAGAATATATATTATGGAGTTCCGTTCCAATCTTTTAGAAGAGTAGATTTGGAATTAAATAAGTTGGTCTAGCTAATCGTGGGTCGAATTATTTTAGCCAATAATATATGTGCTCGTATAATCCCTAGGCTAGCTCGTCTAATTGGTTACACCATTATTGGACTTTTAAAAAAATAATTAGCAAAATGGATCAAATGCCTGTAAGGGTTCAAACCCAATCCAAAAGACGAAAACCAATTGGTTTTGAATTGGAGTTCAAGATTTTCAATTATTTATTAATTGATAATAAATTCAAAGGATCTAAAACCAATTGGTAAGTATGATCTATCCTGATTTGATTTTGAATAGTCTAATTATTTATAAATTAGAATAAATTCAAAGATATTAAGTAATGGTTTTATATGCAAGTTGTAATTGAATATATTGCTTGATTTTATTTCAAGATAATTAAAGATATTTTTGGAATTAAAAATATCTTGAGTCTCCCATAACTCAGAGATATATATTACAGGATATCATTATTTTCGTCTAGAGAGAGTTACGTATCATTCATCTCCTCTACAATGTAAGAGGCAAAAATAAATAAATAAATAAAAATAAAAACAAGAAAATAAATTGCAAAGACCAAATTGTTATTATGTTGGTTTAAGAGTAATGAAATTTTTTCCCCAAATATTTTATTCTAAATAATATGACAAGTGAAATGTCATTTATTATATGGATTATGGGAGGATGTGGTCAATGATATGGTAATGCCATGTTATCTGGGATAAAAATATGAGATAAGTATCATTACTCTTTCGTTCAATACATTAGAAAAAAAAAAGCCAAAGTTAAGTAAAAAAGAAGTTTTACATACTTTTTAACTTTTAATTTCTCGACCCATTGAGTTTCTATTTATCTTTCATACCACACCAAGACTATGTTTGGAAGTCAAGAATGGATTGAACGATATATAGTATTATTTTATATTTGATGCAATATGAGATGGGACTATATTATTATATGATAAATTCTAAAAAATTAATTTTTGTTTATAAACTAATTTAATTTTTATTCAAGTTTAACAAGAATAATTTTTTTCAAAATTTTAGATTAAAATTTTAAATACTTGTTAATTTTATATTAAAAAAATTGATGCAAAATGTTTTTTAGTTAAAATTTTCAAAATAATATTAATTTTATTTCTAAAATTCTAATTATAAAACTAAGAATTATAATTTCCATTTTATTTTTAATTACAATTAAAATAAAATAAAATGCTAAATAAAAATAAAATATTAATATAATTTTATAAAATATAATAAAATATACTTACAAAATATAATATAGAAATAATTAATAATTTTTAAATAAACAATCAAGATCAATTTTAGACAAAAATAATTAGATAATTAAATATTTAATCTTGATTGTTTATTTAAAAATTATTAATGATTTCTATATTATATTTTATAAGTATATTTTTTATTTTTATCAAATTATATTAATATGTATTTAATATATTTTATTTTCTTTTAATTGCAATTAAGAATAAAATGGAAATTATAGTTATCAATTATTTAATTACAACTTTAGATATAAAAGTAATATTGTTTTTAAAATTTTTATTTTTTTAAAATAATATTTATAGTATAATTGTTGATCATTCGAAATATAATTATTTATCATATTTTAATATTTATTTAATAATATATTATTTTATTATCATTATTATATGATTATTTAAATTATTGATAATAATTATTAAATAGAAAATGAGAGTCCCAGTTATTGGTCAAGGAGATCGATTGAGGTTAACGGGCTGGTTGGGTCTCCTTATCCAAGATTTTGAGACATTAAGATGAGTGGGGACTATGAAATTTTCCTATTCCAACTTCTAAAAAACCACACAAACAAAGTTCAAGATAAAGTTTTTAAATATAATCCCATCCAAGCCGTTAGGCTTACCTCCCAAACATGCCCTAAGTGTCATCTGGAGTCAAGTTGGTATTTTTTCTTACATGTCCTCCCTTCCCACCCCTCCCCCACCCACCCTAAACACCTTGGGAGCCCAGGTACCACTTACCGACAAAAATCCGTGCTCGAAATACTAAGGCTCAATCCAATTAAGTCCGTAGCCCTCCCTTCCACCTTTACCGTCAATGCCATTGCTTTTTCAACGATCAACTTCTCCTGTAATGAAATCTATACTATCTAGTATATGGAAGTTTTCTTCTATCGCATAAAGGAAGGGAATAAATAAATCGATAAATTTTGGGAGGCTTCATGAAGTGCTTCTTTAGGAGTTAAACTTCCATTTGTCCATATTTCTAGAAAAAAGATCTCTTGAGTTCTGCTACCAGAGCTAGTCAAGTTGGCAATTGGTCAGCTATACATGTCGCTTTCATTTCCAACTTTTGAGCCTCCAAAGAAAAGAAGTGAACACTAACTAGTCAAGTCTTTGAGGGATAATCAACCCAACTTGGATCTACATTAGATCTCACCTGAATTGCCCTATCTATCCTCTTGAGAATGTAAAAGATTTATAGACGGAGTTAACAATATTGATAATAGATTCAAATCCTTTCTTTCTTGATTGAATACAACATTTTTGTTACTCGAACAACTTGAATAATCCACATCGCTTCTACTTTTATTGTAATAAAAGATTCCCTTTTTATGTGGAAAAAAGCCCATATCAATAATTATGATTTTACGATCGAGAAGGGCACCCCTCTGGTGTACCATCCAAAATGATAATTAATGATTCTAAATAAACAAACCAAAAAAATACCTAATTCATTTTTTTATTCGGTAAAGTTATGGGTCATCCAGTGGTTTATATGAACATCAAGTACTTTTAGATTGGGCGAAACCAAGAAATAACCCCTCACGTGGTTCCTACGACCCGAGCTAGCTTTGTGCCTTGTGTAGTTGAACTTAGGATATAATCTAAAAGATTTGCATGGACGGATTGTTAAGACTATAGACCTCCAAAAGTTTCATATTAGTATGATATTGTTCACTTTGAACCTAAGTCCTCATAGATTTGATTTCTGATTCTACCTAAAATGCCTTATACCAATGAAGATATAGTCCATACTTATATACCTATGATTCTCCCTACGTCTAGCTAATGTGGGACTTTGGTTGCATATCCAACAATCCTCCCCTTGAACAAAGGACCACCACACCATTTTGTATTTTTCGGGTCTCCCCTCAAACAATTATCCATCCATTTACTCCATAGAGAGCTTGCTCTATCCAAGTGTCAATAGAGTTTAACCATAGATCTAATTGCGAGCTTAACGAGAGCCTAGCACCTTTATTCGGTATTCTGAGAATTTCCTCCATATATTTTAGGATCGGGCTTTGATACCTTGAGGTTATTCACGTGTCAAACCCAAAAAGCTAACCTAATTGGTGAAGTGACTATCCTCCCTCTTTAACCACCCAGTGTGAGACTCAACAATCCCTTGTGATTAGGCCCTGATACTGCTTGTTGAGGCTATTCAGGTTTCAAGCCTAAAAGGCTAATCTAATAGGTGGAGTGACCATCTCCCCCAACCATCTAATGTAAGACTGTAACTACTAAAATTTTGCTTATGATTTTTAGGCCCAATAATGATAACCAGAGACACCAGAAGATTTTTCTCAGCTGTAGAAATAACATTAAAAATATGATAGAAAGCTAAGTAGACTCAAGACCGGTGCGATATCGATGGGAAAAGGGTCAAAACCCTAAGAAATCATGTCCACCCCATAGATACGCGGATCGATCTTCACAATAAGGTCATCGTATGATTGAAAAGGGTAGGAAGTCCGCTCCTGGGCCCCCGACTCAAACAGTATAAGTTGAAATCGAAACCTGGGAATAAGGTTAGCGATTTTAGCACTGTAAATACGCGTCTCTACTTAGAGGCGGAGCACGCACGCCTATAGTTGCTATAGGTAGTAGATGATGCTTGTAACATTATAGACGCGTGCCTCTAGAAGGAGATGATACATGTAACATTATAGGCATGCCTCTCTAGGGTTCGCACCTCAAAAAGGTTTGGGGACCTAAGTGACACGTATAGGTAAAGGCGCACGCCTGTAAACTACAAGGGCATGCCTGTAGCTTCATTCCCACATCAGGAGATGAGCTCATTTCCTAGCCCTTGGATAGCCTATATAAGGGTACCTAGCCCTAAGATCGAGGCAATCAAGCAATCCTAGTGGAAGATACTTGGAAAAGTTTGTCTCTTAGTGATTTCTACAGTCAAGATTCTTCTTCTGATAGTGATCAAAGTCAGGTAAGGTTCTAAGGGCCTTTTCTAATATTTAAATTTCTTTTTTAGTTAATTGCGATTAGCATAAGTATAATTAGCAGATAATTATGTCATATTTAGTTTAGGAGATAATTATATCATGTTTAGTTTAGGAGTAGTTTAGTAGTTTAATTAATTATGCCATGTTTAGGATTAGCAGTAGTTAATTAGTAGATAATTGCTATATTTAGTTTTGAATTAGTAATGGCTAATTAGTAGTTTAATTATGCATGCTTAGTAGTTAACTATGTAGTTGATTATTAATTATCCTAAGATTAGTGGTCCTTTACATGTTGATTAGTAGTTAAGTAGCAATTAATTGTACAATATTTATATGCATGATTAGTATAATGATTAATGTCATTTAGTTTATTTAAATTTTGCTTGCCAGTACCTTTATTTGATGATGGAGGAATGACTTGAGATTCCTATAGTCTATGGTGATTCATTTTATTATTTGCAATATGTGAAATTATTACTCAATCCCTACCCTTATGTTTGATAAAAAAAATGTAATCAATTCTTCCTCTCTTTCTATATATTTATATAAATTGTTAACACCGCATATATAATAAAAAGATCACTTCTTACTAATAAAACTTAGGATCCAAAAAGGGTGGCATTAGTGACCTAGAATTTAGAACTCAATAAACCTAGAGTGGAGGCTTGATTAACATTTAGATGAGTGTAACCCATATCTAACTTCTCAAACCCGTCTCTAAGAGGTGATGGGTAGTTAGGTCCAGAAGCATAGGGTTCGACTGCTATTATCCAAACTTTTCTCGTGGTTTATTACCCAGATGGCAACTTCGTCTTTTCTCTAGATCTTGTCTTCATGACTTGACCGTACTACTCTCTAAGCGTCAGAAAGGAGCTTACATGAAAAACAGTGTCGAGGTCACAAGCGCTTGGAGCAGGATGGAAACCCCACTCATAAGAACTTAACAATCTCCCCTCGAACAAGACTCTTTTAATGGAGAGGCAACACTGACTCTCCTCATCCGAAATTAGGGACATATCATATTGGGCATCGAAGTCTAGCTTTGATACGACTTGTAAAGACTGTGGACACCCCAAAAGTCCATGTTGGTATAATATTGTCCATTTTGGGCCTAAGCTATCATGGATTTACTTTTGGATTCTACCTAAAAAGCTTCATATCAAATTGGATATTGTTCATACTTATATACCCATAATCCTCCCCATCTCTAGTGAATATAGGATTTTGGTTAGACACCCAACATAGATTAGTCAACAAAGATCTTGTGTGAGCATCGTTTGTAGATTGAAAAGGTACAAATATTCTAACTTGAGATTTATCCTGTATCCTGTATCAGTTATTTCTAGGAGTCCATTTTCCATTATATTTATTTGATTTAAAATCTTTAAAATCCAATTTTTCCTATAGTTTTAAACAATATATGTTCCACTATGAGTATATGACTTTTCTTATTTCAATAACATCTAGTTGATATTATGGATCTCGACGATATGTGAAGATAAAAGGTTCAAGGGTGCATGAATAGAAAATTAGGCAATGCCAGAAGTTTCCAAGAAAGCAGAGAATTTGAAGTCCTTCTCAATGTGAATCATTAGACCAGGACTGAACATGGTTTGGAAGTTGCAACTGAGTTCTCTTTTTGTAATTCCAGAATAGATGTACTATAAGCAACAAATTATGTGAAAACATTAGTAGGTTTTCATGTTCCAAATTACAAAAATTTGGAGAAATTCTTTCTTTGACATAAGTGAAGTACTAAAAAGATCAAAACAAAAGAATCATAACAATTTTTTAGGAACCAAAGCTAGTTTTTGGCTCTAGAATTCGATAAACATTGAAGACGAAGGTGTGATGTTGATGTTATTGACATCCATAGCTACTTGCATAGATGTGTAAATTAGTTACATGCAATGAGTTCAACTGCAGTAGTAGTTAGCCATGGAAAGCACCAAAACCTTTATAAATTTCTTTTGCTTGTATTGATCTTTAGGTTTTTGTATCTTGAAATTGTTGAATTTGGTTCCTGTACTACAAGTACTCAAAATCTCAGTTGCATAGAAAGGGAAAGAAAAGCTCTTTTCAGATTCAAACATAGACATGCTTTCCCAGATCCTTCATTTCGTCTGTCGTCTTGGCTTGGCAAGGACTACTGTAGATGGAAAAGTGTCAATTGCAACAACGAGTCTGGGCATGTCATTAAGCTTCAACTTGGCAACAAGTATTTAGGTCCTAATGGTAAAGGAGCTGCATATACATTTAGAGGTGAGAGTGCTTCTCTGCTTGATTTAAAGAATTTGAGATACTTAGACCGGAGCATGAATAGTTTTAGTAGATCCTAATCCCAGAATTCATTGGATCACTTAAGACATTGAGATATCTCAATCTCTTAGATGCATCCTTTATGGGGCTATTCCTTCAAATCTGGTAAATCTTTCACACTTGGGTTATCTTGATCTTAATAGTTACATATTGGAATCAAAAGAGAGAATGACTTACATTGGTTTTTGGGTGTTTCTTCTTTGAAACACCTGAATCTAGGAAATATTAATATTAGGAGAGCTAGCATTTATTCATTTCATCAAGCTGTGAAAATGCTTCCATCCCTTTAGGAATTATGTCTACCAACTTATGGACTTTTTACTATTCCTCTTTCTCTCCCACTTGTAAACTTGACATCTCTTTCAATGCTTGATCTCTTCCACCTCCCCAAAATCAAGAATATGTATTTTCTAGAAAAATAAAAAAAAAGAAAATTAAGGAAAATGGAGAGGAAGTATTTAGAACTCTTTGGAGCGATTCTTGAGTTATATTATATGTATTCTAGAAGTACAATACAATCTAATGCATAAATAAAGACTACCCCGTAGCTCAACTTACAATTACAGATTTGTAACAAACTAACCATCTAGCTACATCAGTACTTTATCTAACAAATTAGCCACTATTTGTTTTTTGTTTCAACTCTTCCCGTCAAACTCAAATCCTCTTTACAGCAGCTTCATATATTCACTCTAACTCTTCCCCTCAAACTCACGTATGATCTGATATCCATAACTTCTCACTCTTAACTCCTGTATGTAAACAACTAGAAGATTTAACAATTAATTATTCTTTATATCTCTAGAAAGAAGTCATAGAAAGACCTTTATTTAGAACATCTCCAACTTGATTATGAGTTGGAACCTGATTAACAGCAAGTTTCTTCTTCAAACTTTCGCTCTAACAAAATATAAGTCAAACTCTATGTGTCTGGTCCCGGAGTGCAAAATAAGATTAGCTGATAGAGCCACTATACTAAGGTTATCACACTAAATAAAAGGTTCCTTGGTTTATTTCACTCTAAGCTCAGTAAGAAGAGATTGTAGCAAAGGATCTCTAAAGTTGCATGAGCTAGACTTCTGTATTCTGTCTCTATACTTGATCTGGAGACTATATGTTGCTTTTTAGAACACTTGGATACTAAACTACTACCTAAAAATATGCAGAACCCTCAAGTGGACCTTTTATCATCAATATCACTTCCCTAACCTATATCATAAAAGCCCATAAGAGTGAACTGATTTGATGGCTGCAATGTTAGACCATGTCTAATATTCCTTTCAAAAATCCCAAAACATGCTTGACAGCTTTCCAATGTGTATCCAAAGGATACTGCATGAACTGACACACTTTGTTATAGTAAAAGATAACTCAGCCCTGGTGATTGTTATATATTGCAAAGCACCTACCACACTTCTATACTCTGCAGCACTTGGAATACAATCTCTTTGCTTGGATGAAAGATGTAGCCCACTAATCATAAGAGTTGGCAAGGAATTTGCATTCTCCATCTTCACCATTTTAAGTAGATCAATGATATACCTTTTTCTAGATAAATGAAGACCATAAGTTGTTGACTATACTTCAATGCCTAAAAATTAATTCAAGGAGCCTAAATCTTTGAAGGAAAATGTTGTATTTGAAAGAGAAATAAGTTGATGTACCCCTTTTGAATTACTTCCTGTGATGATAATGTCATCCACATACACAAGTAAGAAACTAGAAGAGGTAGTAGTGAACTTTATAAACAAGAAGATACAAGTTCAATTCCTACTACATCATCCTCTTATGGCAATCAAATCGTAGTGTGGATATCTTCGTCAATTTCATCAAGTGTTGTCTCTCCACCAATAGTGAATCTGATGACTCAGCTTCTTAATATCAAGCTTGATGAAGATAATCATCTATTATGGAAGCAACAATTTAGTGCTACAATCTATGGATATGGCTTTGATAACTATATTCTTTAATCAACATCTAGTCTTGCTGAGTTCATTCATGGTGGAGGTATGGTATTACTTAATCCAGCCTTTATAGCTTATCGTCATCAAGATCAATTGTTAGTGTCTTGGTTATTAGCTTTCATTAATCCTCGTTATTTGCCTTTATTGGTTGGATTCAATAATATTGCTAGGGAAATATAGATTATTGTAGAGCAATTGTTTGCCTCACAATCATTAGCTAAAGTAATGCAGTTCAAGTATCAATTGCAAGCTCAAAATAAAGGAAACTTGACTATGAGAGAGTATATTATCAAGATAAAGAGCTCATGTGATATGTTAACTATCTCAGGTCATAAAGTCTCTAAGATGGATCAGATCCTAGCTATAGTCTCTGGTCTACGGAGTGAATATGAGTCAATAGTGGATGTTATAACTTCTAAACATGAACCAATGTCTCTTAAGGGTGTTTCAGCTCACTTACTAGCATTGGAAGCTAGAATTCAACAAAATTTTGTTACTTCTGAAGGACAGATGTCAACTAATGTGGTTACTCAAAATAAGAGGAATTGTAATCCTCAAGGCAATAATTTAAAGGGTAATCAGAATGGTAATCAAGGTAGAAGGTTTTCTGGATCAAGTTTTAATGGTATGGCCATGGAAAGGTTGGAACAAGTCTTGGAATAATAAAGGAAAACCACAATGTCAGTTATGTGATAAATTAGGACACACAGTGCACAAATGCTATTATATGTTTGATGTGACCTCTACTAGTGTTTAAAACACTCAAACTCCATGATACAATTATGGTAATAGGAACAATGGTGCACAACTATATGTTTTCAACACACAGATAATGCTAATGCCTATTTTATTAGTACTCATGGTACATGGAACAACTCAGATGGCATTAATAATAATAAACCAGGCATTTTTAACGGTCCTATGGCAACAATGGTAGCAACATCAGATTATGTCAGTGATAGCAACTAGTATCCAAACTCTAGAGGAATGAATCACATCACTAATGATTTTAACAACCTATCTTTTGGATCTGAGTACTAAGGTCAAGGGAAAGTTCATGTTGGGAATATTGGAGCAAGTTTGTCTATCTCTCATATTGGTTAGTTTTCCTTCTAACTTCGAGTATAGATATTCGTTTCTTAATAATTTGCTTCATGTTCCTTCCATTACTAAAACTCTTATTTTCATATCTCAATTTGCTCTCATGCCAAATCAAGAATATGTATTTTCCAGGAAAATGAAAAAGAAAATTAAGGAAAATAGGGAAGAAATATCTAAAACTCTCTAGGGTAATTCTTCAGTTATATTATATGCATTCTAGAAGTACAGTACTATCTAATACATATATAAAGATTACCCCTTAGCTCACCATACAATAACATATATGTAACAAACTAACCACCAAGCCATATCAGCACTCTAACAAACTATCCACTATTTGGTCTTTATTCCAACTCCCAATAACCTTTCTACCTATTCAACTTTACTGGTCTTGTTTATGTTGACCAGTAATTTGTCTGATGAATGTGCCTGATGAATGTGTAAACCTGAATTTCGTTCAATACATTAATTTGTCTAGTCAAAGCACATTGCTTAATGGTACCAGGGAATTTTGGTAAGCTCTGCAATCTGCGTGAGCTTGGCCTATCTGCTAACAATATTACTTGCTCAATAAGAAAGTTTACTAATGGCTTGTCAAAATGCACTAAATCTAGTCTAGAATTATTTACATTTGGGGTGTAATGAACTGAGTGGTTCTGTTCCGAATTTCGTAGGAAATTTAAGGAACTTAAGAGATCTTAAACTCATGGAGAACTCATTTTCAGGTTCTATCCTAGAATCCATGGGAAATTTGTCATCCTTAGAATATTTCTACCTTTCTGAAAATGGGATGAGAGGCACAATTCCACCTAGTCTCGAAAAACTTGCATCATTAGTGTATTTAAATTTAGACAATGACCAAAAGAGGGTGTCGTGACAGAATTTTATTTTTTTAATGTCACAGGCTTAAAGGAGATGTCCATTGTTTAGGCATTTAAGAATATGACCTTGACATCCAATGTGAGTTCAGAATGGATTCCTCCTTTCAAATTCACATTCTTCAGCCGATATCCTGTAAATCAGGTCCTAAATTTCCTATGTGGCTAAGGAATCAAAACGAACTAAACTATATAGTTCTTTCTGATGCTAAAATTGCAGATACAATGGTGGTTTTGGGAATTAGATTTGATTCTAAAATGATTAGACCTCGGTAACAATCAAATAAGTGGTACAGTGCCAAACACAATAACATTCAATTCTCAAGCAGTAGTTCTCGTAAATGTTGTCCGCTTTACTGGCGCCTTGCCAATATTATCATCTAATGTTAGTGATCTCGATTTTCATGATAATCTTCTTTATGAACAATTCCTCAAGAACTTGGCCAAAAAAAGTCCAAATTGAGAACTTTAGATGCCTCTTATAATTCTTTAAATAGTAGCATCCCCTAATTATCAGAAAATTATAAGTTGTCTGTTGTCACTTGCTCTCTCCAGTAGTCAGTTTATAGGAAAATTTCCAAATTTATGGAATGGCACAGCTATCTATCTAGACTTGTCAAATAACAGTTTAATTGGTGAGATACCAGGTTCACTGGGGTTCTTTTCCACTTCAAAGCTTGATGTTGAGCAACAAAAGTTTACCTGAAGAAATATCCCTTTAGTCTTGCAGAACTGCACAATGATTAATTTGCTTGATCTTGGGGACAAATAACTTTCTAGTAAAATTCCCGCTTAGTTAGTAGAAATGCTACGATAGCAGTCCATTTTAGGTCTCCGATCAAACTTCTTTTCTGGGAATATTCCTCCATAGTTATGTAGTATTCTTTCTTTATATACTGGACCTGGCGCATAACGAATTTTTAAGGTCAATTCCCTCTTATGTAGGTAATCTGAGTGCTATGGCATCTGAATTTAGAAGTTTTCCTGATGATGGGAAGTTGATGATGGCAAACAAGGGGAACATAGTACCTGTATGAGGATACTCCCTACCTTGTGAATAGTATTGATCTTTCAGGCAACAACCTGTCCAGAAATGTCCCTGATGTGACAAATTTTACAAGACTTGAAATCTTGAACTTGTTTATGAACTATTTGACTGGAAAGACACCAGACATCATTGGCAGCTTAAAACTTTTGGGAACTCTAGACCTTTCTATGAATTAATTTTCTTGGCCTATTCCACCAACCTTGACTTCTATAACTTTCTTGGCTCACTTGAACCTATCATACAAAATTCTGTTCGGAGAAATCCCATCAACCAAGAATCAACCAATTCCAGATCCTGAATGATCCATCTATACCAGGGAAATTTGGCAACTTACCACCACCCTACAAGTGCAGCAAGGACGATGAAACATCTCATGATTTCCGCAGGTTGTTATTTTACAACACCATTACACTTGGATTTCTGGTTGGTTTCTGGGGGGTTCATGGATCATTGATAATAAGAACTTCCTAGAGGCTTGCCTACTTCACGTTTGTAGATGACATAAAAGATGAGCTAATCTTGGTTGTCTCAATAAGCTTGGCACACTTCCGGAGATTTCTGAAGAATGAGGGAACTGAGACCTAAGAAGGGAACCATTCCTGGCATTGCGATCAATAATCTGGACATTACAAAGTGCTGTTCTAACACAAATTATTGCCATTTATGAATAGTTAGCTACAATACATCCCACGTATTGACACATCCCATTTTTAGGAGAAAAAATAAATATGTATCATATTGAAGGACCAAATGACAAATAAACAAATAAAATTTTAACCTATGATAGTAGATTACACATTTATATGCTTTTGTTTTATAAAATTATTGTAAATATTTTTAAACTTTTAATTACTTTAATAAAAGTTGATTAAATAATTAAATATTAAACATATAAACGTGCTTAGCATGTAATTGAATTATAAAAAAAAAAGAAGACAACTTCTTCAAAAAACATTTATTATAATTAACTATAAGTTTTAAAAAAATATAATTTTTTATAAGTTATTTTAATTTGATAATTTAGTTTTAATTTTATGACAAAATAAAGAGAATTAATTGATTTAGCAAAATTATTGTATCATGTTACAGTTTTATGCTTTCTATTGTATTTTATTTCGATTTATCGCGAGTTTCATGTTTAATTTTACAAGTTAATGATTAGGTTTTACAAGTTCATCTTTTTGTATTACAAGTTTTCATATGATTGTAAGTTGAAGGTTTGATTTTATCAGTTTTAAGTATCATGTTGCAACTTTTATATTCCTTGTTTCAATATTGGTTAACCTTGTTACGAGTTTCATGTTTTATTTTACAAGTTAACGTAGGGCTTTACAAGTTTATTGTTCCTTGTTGCAAATCCATGTATCATTGCAAGTTGAAGATTTGATTTTATTAGTTTTAGGTGTCATGTTGCAACTTTTATGTTCATTGTTACCATCTTGGATAACCTTGTTGTGACTTTCATGTATTACTTTACAAGTTAACTTTCGGTTTTACAAGTTCATCTTTTCATGTTACAAGTCCACATATGATTGCAAGTTGAAGGTTCGATTTTACTAGTTTTAGGTGTCACATTGCAATTTTTATGTTTCTTGTTTCAATCTTGGTTAACTTTGTTGCAACTTTGATGTTCTATGTTACAAGTTAACGCTAGGTTTTACAGGTTCATCGTTTCGTATTACAACTCCATGTATGATTGCAAGTTAAATGTTTGATTTTACAAGCTTTAGGTATCATGTTGCAACTTTCATGTTTCTTGTTACAATCTTGGTTAACCTTGTTGCGAGTTTCATGTTGTATTTTATAAGTTAACATGAGGTTTTGTAAGTTTATCTTTCCATGTTACAAGTCCACGTATGATTGCAATTTGAAGGTTTGATATTACTATTTTTAAGTGCTATATTACAACTTTTATGTTCCTTGTTACAACCTTGGTTAACCTTGTTACGAGTCTCATGTTGTATTTTACAAGTTAACGTTAGGTTTTACAAATTCATCGTTTTGTATTACAAGACTATGTATGATTGCAAGTTGAAGATTTGATTTTACTAGTTTTAGGTGTCACGTTGCAATTTTTATGTTCTTTGTTTCAATCTTGGTTAACTTTGTTGCGACTTTCATGTTCTGTGTTACAAGTTAACGTTAGATTTTACAAGTTCATCATTCTATGTTACAAGTCCACATATGATTGCAAGTTAAAGGTTTGATTTTACTAGTTTTAGATGTCATGTCACAACTTTTACGTTCCTTGTTACAATCTTGGTTCACCTTATCGTGAGTTTCATATTGTATTTTACAAGTTAATGTGAGGTTTTGCAAGTTCATCATTCTATGTTACAAGTCCATGTATGATTGCAAGTTGAAGGTTTAATTTTATTATGTTTAGGTGTCATGTTGCAAACTTTTATTTTCCTTGTTGCAATCTTGGTTAACATTGTTATGAGTTTCATGTTGTATTTTACAAGTTAACGTTAGGTTTTACAAGTTTATCATTTCGTATTACAAGACTATGTCTGATTACAAGTTGAAGGTTTGATTTTACTAGTTTTATGGCTCATGTTGCACCTTTTATGTTCATTGTTACCATCTTGGATAACCTTGTTGCAACTTTCATGTTTTATTTTACAAGTTGACGTTGGATTTTACAAGTTTATAATTCTGTGTTATAAGTCTATATATGATTGCAAGTTGAATGTTTAATTTTTCTAGTTTTAGGTGTCATGTTGCAACTTTGATGTTCCTTGTTACATTCATGGCTAACCGTATTGCAAGTTTCATATTGTATTTTATATGTTAACATTAGGTTTTACAAGTTTATCATTTTGTATTACAGGTCCACGTATGATTGCAAGTTGAAGCTCTGATTTTATATGTTAACATTAGGTTTATTCTTGTAATGTATATTAATTTCTAAGTTGTGGGCCATTGGTCATTTGTGGAAGTTCAACTAATTGGTAAAATTGTTTTCTCCTAATCTAGAGTATAATTATCAATGAAAAATAAGTAATTTACTTTTTAAAGTGTTATAAAGAAATGTAATTATGCCTATAATGATATTACATTTTAGTTAAGTTGTAAAATAATTTTAAACTCTAAGTATTTTAGAATAAAAGAAGTTTAAACAATATAAATTATAAATTATGAGTTATTTGTAGTTTTTATTAAGATTAACATAATTTCTCAATTGAAGTGGTAAAAAACATTTTCAATTAGCTCTGTATAACATGACATAAATTAAATGTCATAATTACAACTAATTTACAATTTTTATGCTATTTATATTTATTGTTAAAAATATTAAATTTATATTTCCAATAAGTTTAAATTAACATAATATACTAATTTGTATTACTAGTAACAATATTATTTTTAAGTGGTAATGCAATCCACCAATTACTTTATGTGTTAATTGAACAAAAAAAAAATTTAAAATGTATATGACAATAATATATGTATCTATGTAATTACAAATACAATATAGCAAAAATTTGAAAATGTTAAACTATTTCTTTTTAATAACTATGAATATTTATTTAGATTTATATTAAAAGATTTTGAAAAAAAATTACTTCAGATTTATAATAAGATATTTTAATGAAAAGTTTAGAAAAAAATTTTATGTTATAGAATGGTAATTTTAGTAATTAATTTAGCTTTATTATAGCTCACAAGTGTAACTATAAATAAGAGTTGGTATAATGAATTAAGCTCTTTACAAAATTATTTTACATTTTTTTTAAGTAAACATTATGAAATTCCAAAACTCCCCATGTTTTGTATTTTTAAACAGCATTTTATCTTGTCTCGCGAGTCTGACTTCTTAAATTCACTATTTCCTAATTTTATTTTTTTCCTGAGGATGTTGATTCTTCTAAAATTTCCTTATTCTACACTCTAAATGAATATTTTGAATCCATACATTAAAATCTAGTCACATTGGAGTGTAGTTACAGGTGTCTATCCTGATTGACATTGTCGATATTAAATAATCTTTTTACATGTTCGATATATGAATTTAAGAAGGCTCTAGGTATTTTAATTTTCTTGACATATAATTTTAATTTTTAAATTTGTAATTGTAAGTTTTTATTTCATTGTCATGTTATTATAGTTTAGTTAGATTCATTAAATTGATATGTTTGAATTACTTTTTTTATGAACAGTAATTATTCAATAAGATGCCAAACTATATAATAATTAATAGTTTATTATATTTTTTATTATTTTGTGAAGATATGAAAGTTTTGTAATGATATTATAAAACCAGTTAAACCGGTTGCCCCATTTTAATTTATTATAATATAAAATAATTTAATTACAAATAAGACCTCCTAGTAATTTTTATTTTTATTTATACTCTAAAAATGGAATGTATCAATACATGGGATGTATTGTTGCTAATCCCTTACTATATTAGAGTTTTTATGCAAAATGAGATAATGTGCTTTTATTATTTTTATGATTAATATAAGGTTTTGGTTTGAATACCGGATAAACAACACATTAGACAAGTTTAAATGTATCAAAAAAAAGTGTATGTCCTTATCATTATTTGATTATGTATTAAAATATTAAGTTAATTTAAAAAAATAATCCAAATTTTAAAAAATAATTACATTTGAAAAAATTAAATTTAAATATTATAATAACATTATAATTTCTTTTCTTTTGGTCTATGATAATTGTATATCTTTAGCTTTCAACTAAAAAACAAAAAAAACTACCAGCTTATGGTTAATACTTTTTAATTTTTTAAAATACTTATAATTTTGATTGTCAAAATGCACTTATAATTTTGATTTTTTTTTTAATATCGATTTCTGAATTTTGGTTATAATTTTTACAAAATAAAAATAAAAAACTTAGAAAAAATTTATTCAAACTCAATGGAGTAAGTGCTGAGGATTTTTTTTAATTGGCGACTAGGAGTTACAAAAATTGGAAACCCCAAAACTTGGAAAAGTTTGTACAAACCCAAGGGAATGTGCCACTACTGACGATTTTATTGGGGGTTAAAAATTCTCAAATAAACCCCAAAACTAGGAATATTTTGCTAAGAACCCAACAGAAAAATCACCGGGGGAGTAAAGGAATTGAGGAAGGTTCTACCAGTTCCGTCATCGGCTAATCTATAAACCCTGAAACTCAAGGAATCTTACAGAAACACTTTAGTTCCTTTTATACTTTTTTGTAATTGATTCTTTCCATGGCTTCTTCAGAGATCGAAGTGGTTTCATCCACGGAATCAAAGACCCATCAACCCCAAAACGAAAACCCAGTTGCCATAACCGATGTTTACTCTGCAGCTGCTTACGGGGATTTCGAGAAACTCAGGAAATTCGTAGAAGAATATGCTATTTCTCTCACCATACCCGACGGCAATGGCTACTATGCGCTTCAGTGGGCTGCTCTCAACAACTTCGCTGATATTGCCCAGTATATTATAGAGGTACTCTTATTTTGTTGAATTTCATGTGGCTTTTTTTACTTTGCTTTAACTATAATCTTGTTGCTACTTTTGAATTTGCTGTTTTTGTTGGTTTTGGTCATGTGGGTTCGTTTCAATTTTCTATGAATGTAGTCTTGTTTTCGTGTATGCATTTATACATGGTCAGATGGGTCACATTTGCGTATACGTGTTATATTAATAACTTATGTATCAACTGATAAGATTGATAGGAGATGGAGATTGATTGCTTTGAAGGGGAGCGGTGGCTGAGGTGTTTCCTTGACGTTTTTGCTTGAATTTTGTGTACTTCTTTTTGCCAGGATTTAAGAATGTTCTTGAATTTTATGTGTATCCATGTACATATTGTGAGCATTTGATGGATGGTATATATGGCGGATATGCCAAAAATAGGTGGAAGTTTTTGTTTTTGATTGTTGTTTTTTGTTTGTCGATGAAGCATGGGGGTGATGTCAACGCAACTGACAATAATAAGCAAACGGCATTGCATTGGGCAGCAGTTAGGGGTTCAATTGCTGTGGCAGATGTGCTTTTGCAGAATGGAGCTCGAGTGGAGGCTATAGATGTTAATGGTTATCGGGTAAATTTATTTGATCCTCTTTTATATCTTTATGCTGTATTTAAGTTGTATAACTGGTAATTTTACATGTAATAGAGATATTGTCTGCGGAAGTAAAATGTAATAAAATATAATTTATATTAGACAAATATATTCATGCAAAAGTTTCAATGCAGGCAGTTCATGTTGCTGCTCAATATGGGCAGACAGCTTTCTTAAACCACATTGTTGCAAAGTATCATGCTGATTATGATGTACTGGATAATGATGGGAGGAGCCCTCTTCATTGGTATGTAGTTATATTATTCCACAACCATGTGTTATGACTTTGAGATGGATTTTGGACATGCAAGTGTCAAAATTTAGACTCGGAAAACACATCTTAGGTCATGCAATATTTATTTCCATAATGCTATTTATTTGTTTTATAGAGTGACTTGTTTTTATGTATCATCCAGGTAGTTTGATAAGTAATTGTTTGATATTGAGGTAGAGGTAGACTGAAACAAAAATTTCCTAAAAATATTTTGTGATTACATGATTAATGTATACATGTTTATACGTATGTGATTGTCTTTGATGCTTATGTGCAGTCATTTTGTTAGGACACATCTTACTTTTCAGTAATCTTCCAGTTCCATGACATTGTTATTATTTTTCTACGTGTTACAAAGAAAATCTAGAGCTTCTAAATCTCTTAATTTGATATTTCTACAAAGAAATGAATTGATTTTGAGGTAGATTTTAATTAATTATTTGTTCTATTCCGATATGAATTCATTTTATTTGATTTCAAATATCAGTTTCTGTTTCAAAGCGATGGGGAAATTAGGCCATTTTAGGCCTAATTTCACATTTGTTTTGTTTTTGAGTAATAAGAGAAGATTTCCGTTTTTATTTTTATTTCTTGAACAATGGTGCTTTCAGTAGGCTTTGAATCAGGAAACGTTATAGTGCTTGTTATTAATTGTTTTTGCTTGTGATGCCATAATTCAGGGCTGCATATAAGGGATTTGGAGATACGGTTAGACTACTCCTTTTTAGAGATGCAAGCCAAGAGAGACAAGATAAAGATGGTATCCTACGAGGCATTTAGTTTGTTCATGCTCTTGTATTTAAACACGATGAAAATCTATGTCTGACATGCATAGAATTCATAGAAGCAGTACTTTGTGTCCAGAAATAATAATATATTTCTTTATGTGTGTTTCAAGTACATAAACTTAATGCTAAAATCAGAAAATGGATTGCTATAACATGGACACACAAATCCATTTGTTTCATTATGTATGTGTGACTACATGTTGATTTGCTCTATTGCTTGTTGTATGAAATTTTATGAGACATTTCCTGATATTCAGACTCTGTGATATAGGACAGTGAAAAAGAAGAAGGGATACAGAAATAGATAGAAATGAAATTAGGAGAAGAGGCAGAAAAAATGGAACAGAATTAGAAAGGCAAGAGGTTCATAATAGTAATAATAAGATGCCTCCATCATTAACAAATATATATATTAAAAGGCTTAACGTGGCACAGAACAGATAAATATTGAGACAGTGCAGCTAAAATCTTAAGCTCAAAGATAATCCTAGTCATAGCAAATGGAACTCTGATATAAAACATATTTGTAAAATATAATCCTTGAAATATTATTCCTAAGTTTAAATTAATATAACATTATTTCTTCATTATTCCGATTATTTTATTTTAGTTTAGTTAAAGTTTAAGTGAAAGGTCTTTGGCCTACCTTATCTAATGAGGAGAACAAGGGCTCAAAGAAGATAATTGACCAAGGAAATTGAGTGATTTAACAGCTGAAGGATGATGCTAGAGCAGAAAGCAACAAAAATATTATCCTTAGTAGTGGTGCTGTATGTACCTTTTTTTATTTTCTACATTACTCATGCAGTGTTTAATGTCATAATTGTGCCTACGTATAGGAAAATACACAGTTGACTAACAGTTTCTTAAAAAAAAAAAAAAAGAATACACAGTGGACTAATTAGGTTGACTTTTGGATCTGCCATCATATACATCTAAGAATATTACTAGACCAAAATTGAAGAAAATTGATATAGATACAGTCAAATGCCTACTTCTTATCTTTTATTTAATTGCTAGCGTATTGTTATTTGTGTATTTTGCAGTGCAAGTGATAATTTTACATCTGTTGTCAGGGTGTACGCCTTTGCACTGGGCTGCATTACGAGGAAATGTGGAAGCATGCACTGTGCTTGTACATGCAGGCAACAAACAAGAATTGATGGTGAAAGACAAAGCAGGATTTACTCCAACTCAGCTTGCATATGATAAAGGTCATCGGCAAGTTGCCCTTTTCCTTGTACGTGATTTTGTGGTAACGTAGCCTTAGGTAGCATATACTTGTACAACGGAATTTAAACCATGTCTTAGGAATTGTTGTATCTTTATAGATCTGAGGTCTGAGGGTCCATCCTGCAATTACTAGGTTATCTTCTGGAAGATGTTAAGATGGGGAATAAGTTTACAGTTTGAGGTCTAAGGTTATTTTATATTAATGATGAGTGTCCATGGCAATTTTAAGAAACTGCTATGTATACGTAGCAGTAACGTAATAATAATGGAAGAAGCCTTAGACTCCAACTTCATTCATATCTTCTATGGTAATTTCTTTTTCCTCATGATCCTTTTTCTTCACTTATCAATTAATGTACAAAAATTAATTAAGTGTACATTTTTACCTGTAAAATGGTAATGAAGAAACATTTTCGGCCATGCTCTCAAATTCAGATTTCATTCTTGCAGCATGAGCTGTAGATTTTTCTCACTTTTATCTTTCCAGAAGATGATGACCATCACCCATATAATTTTCTCTTACTTGGCCCTTTGGTTTGCTTCATGGTTGTGTTCTTTAAAGTTAGAATTTGGAGGGTTGTAGACTTCTGGAGAGAAAAGCAGGCAGAAATTGGAAAAGTTACCACTAATTTGAATCATGAATTTGCTCATAGAACCTGCATCAGTTCATCTGCATGCAGATAAGGGGCTTGCATAAGATTCATGGAGTATTTTACTTACAGATTTTTATTGCTGCCATTTTACATTTTATGTTAATCACTTGGGGTGGTACTTGTTACTTTATTTCCAACCTTAGCCACTGGAAAAACTGTTAGTTGTGTTTTTTTTGAATGATCTATGTTGTAAACATGTCTGGAACTCGCAACTGGTATCAATAAACAACCAGTAACAATTCTCTCTCTCTCTCTCTCTCTCTCTCTCTCTCTCTATTTCTTTTTCTGTATTTTATCCAGTCTAATGCACAGCGGGCGCACAGCAAGCGGTGGAAGGACAAAATTTGTACTGGGAAGACGGGAGATATTGGTTATGCACCTATTTTGTTATTTATCATTGTCATTTCGATCATCCTCTTCATCAACTCCGTTCTGGCAGGTAAGCTAATGGTATTTTAAAATCTCAATTGGTGTATTTGGATGTTAATCGTTACTGACTCCTTATCTCTCATGCTAGCTCCTAATCTGACAAAGGTAACCGCTGTTGTTGGACTTTGGTCATGGACTGCTGTTTCGCTAGCTGTTGGTGCGCTTTTAATGTTCTATAGGTGTGCAAGGTAATTTCAGGCATTCATTTGGTGCAACTAGAATTATTGATTATACTACCCAATTTGCATTTCTTTACAAGACTCATTGATTTCTTTTACTGAAATTAACTTAATAGTAATCAGCTCTTTTGACTATTTTCTTGTCTCAGTGAAATTTTCAAAACCTGATAATTTTTTTTTTAGTGTCACTATGGTCCTATATTTTACTCATTGCTTGGTTGCCAATTTGTGATGTTTTGGGAGGTATGCCAACATTTAGTTTTGTTCATATATGTTTTCTTCCTTTTACTTCGTCACCTAACCACCTTTATGCAATGCAAATCCCGCTGACAAGAACTGGTTATATTTTGTTAGTGGAAGAAATTTTATTTTTTTTACCAGAATCCCTCTTTGGCAAAGTGCTAGACATTAATGACATTCTTCATTTATATATACATTATCTATTCTTTCATAATGCATACAATAATTTGGCTGTTGGATACACATTCAAGTGAATTATAGCTCAACCATTTAAATGTATAAGTGTTTTCTATCTTTATTTCTGCCTCTGCCCATTATAGTTTTCCTGGAATCAGTAGACTTCAAATACTTGAAAAATACACTACGAGAATTACCCATAAGAAGAGAGAGAGAGAAAGTCACTGGATCCATTTACTCGTGTTATCCACTGAAATGGTTGGGATTGATGCGAAAGGAACTGCTTAATGTCACCACACCTCTTCAAGTTTATTTGCATTATATTTACAACAATACTCTGTTCCTGATTATTATGAAAAGATAAAATTAAAATTAAAACAAAAAAAAGTTTTTTTTTTTAATAAATCATCAAAACCTTAACTAAAATTGGTGTTTCCCATGTTTTACTTTTAGTATGGCAATTACTTGTCTTGAATTTATGTTATCATTGTATATTATCTGTATATTCTTATTTTGATAATTGGTTATGCTTTGCCACTGCCTGATCATTTTTTTTTATAATTAAAATTTTGGAAGTTATATGATGAAATCTTTCAATTTCCTGCAGTAAAGATCCAGGTTATATTAAAAGATTTGAAGACGTGGATAATCATAGAGATTCAGAGGTATGAAATTTATATATGTTGGACGGGATCTCTTGACACAAAATCTTGGCACAAATTTTTAGCCATTGATTACACATAATCCAATGGTTGAGATTAAAAGTCAAAAAGCTGCATGGAATGATGTCAACTCATCAATCATCTCAGCCATTGGATTATGTAAGATCAATAGTTAAAAATTTATTTTTGGTTTTGTGTCGAAAGATACCAACCCTATGTTCAAATGGATTATCCTTCCATTCTTACTATTAAACATTTATTTGAGCAACGATAAGCAAAGATGAAGTGTATGTTTTTGGTCATGTAACATGTTTATGCTCTTTGCTCAGACATTAATGTTATCCTGACTTTTGCAGGATCCCTTGTTGAATATCGATTTAAACAGTTCTTCTATATGGACAGGAAATTGGTCTCAACTATGCCCTACCTGCAAGGTCTACTTGACGAACATTTTGTTTGCAGAGGAGATAAACATAACTGTGCTGATTACTTATTTATATGTTAATTTTTATGCTGAATTTATTTGATTTTGAATTTGTTCTCAAATTGTAATTTCAGATAATTAGGCCTGTTCGCTCTAAGCACTGCCCTGCATGTAAACGCTGTGTGGAACAGTTTGACCATCACTGCCCATGGATCTCTAATTGTGTGGGGAAGGTGAGAAGTTGGTTATGGCTTAATAAGATTTTGACTTTGTTAAGATAACTAACATGGAAATAAATATGGTGCAATGCTACTATCTCTTTCCGACCAAGGGACGCAAACCCCATCATGTCCCAGATCACATTTCTCGTAGATAGAGTTTTAAAATTTCATCTAGACAATTGCAAATCAAAGTGTTGTCCATGGCTTGTGGTGGCATCTATGCATGATGACATATAAAATAGTATGTGTTTGAGTGCTCTAGATGTAATCTACCTTGTGGTTTCTTTCTTAGAGGTTATATATTTATGTTTTAGGTTGTTTTATGAAAGACGCCAGTATTGGTATTAGATAAGCAATTCATACAGCTTTGGGGTTTACAAGCATGATTCACCCTACAATATGTTGAGAAACTTTCAATATTAGATTGGGCCGGATTTGGAGGTCTATGGCATTGTTGCTTGTGCTCTTCAGTGCTGTTCACACTTTTGTAATTGTTTCTTTGTCTTTTGTTATAGGAATGCTTACTACTGGTTTCCTCTTTATTTGATTTAATCTGTTCTCGAATGATTGACTTAGGGTGTTATATGTGACCTTGCTTCAAACTCTTAACTTTCTTTTCCCCTCTTTTTTCTGCTCATCGGTTTATCTCATTTTCATTATTTTGCTTCTTGCAGAGGAACAAACGAGACTTTTTTATTTTTATATGCATGGGAACATTGACATCATTGCTTAGTGGGGCCATTGCAATTCAAAGTATGTAATTTGCATGGATCTCCATCTCCCAGGCCCCTTAAATGTTCATGTACCCGTGTATGCTGTGCCAAATAAGTTCATTTTGCATGAGATAATTGAAATTTATTTTGCGACAGGAATTTGGACAGCAACACCAGTCTTGCCTTCTGAAGAAACGTGGATTCACCATGTTGCGGTCCAGCATCCTGGCATCGTGGCATTTCTAGTTTTAGATGCTATCATTCTGATTGCTGCTGCTACTTTGACCATAGCACAAGCTTCCCAGGTAATTGACTGGACATAATTTGACCTTAGATTAAACATTTTTGTCATCACGTGGTTTTTTTTTTTTTTAATTACTATTACTTTTTTTAAGGATATGCTGTCAAGCACATGCACTTTGCATGTTCCCTCAGTTTCTTATGTGAATATGGGTCAGTTTCGACCAATGTTGTTATGTTGTAGAGTATTACTTTTGACCCACTTGTGAAACAGGATAATAAGAGGATTTTGGGACTTAGTACGGTATAGTAATTATTAACTTTACCAAACTAGATGAGTACAAGTTCAGTCAGTGGTCACCAGTATTAGGCTTGGTCCCGGGTTCTCTATTCTATGTGAGTGCAATTTGATATTATAAGTACATATTTATTGTTTATAGGTGTCTTCTGTGTGTGATATTTGATATTGCTTCCAAGTAGTGATAGTGTGTTTCTTGTGGAGGAAATTTTTTTTTTTTTAAATTAATAAGACATAGGTGTGTAATAGTGATTGGAGCAGTGTCTTTAGACAGGTGTTTGCTTGATTACCAGTTACACAGTGTGGCTGAAATGTTGACTTAAAATTCCTTTGTATCTGAGTTGCTTAAAGGTTTGTGAAACGGGGGAACCTGTCACTTAGTGACCTTAGCTGGTTGTCTTCTAGTCCTATTTGTTGAGGGCTTCAAATTTAGTGCAAAAAGCCTGGCTACTTGACGATACATCAACCACTGAACATTTTGATCAGTCATATATTCCCATATATTTTCAACCTTGTATATTACACCTAGTTTAAAAGAATTCATGGATTTTCACAACTGCAATTTGCCATATTTGAACTTACTAGTGAATAAAGTTACCATTCCAACATTGCAGATAGCCCGTAATATAACCACCAATGAATTGGCAAATGCTATTCGGTATGGGTATCTTCGTGGTCCAGATGGGAAGTTTCGTAACCCATATAACCATGGATTTCGAAAGAATTGCACAGATTTCCTCATTCATGGTTACACAAATGATGATGAGATTGCTTGGCCCCCATTACAGCAGATTGCCAGGTAGAACAATTGGCTCGACATACTTGTTCTATGAAGCTCGGCTGCTGCTACCTTGGTTGTATATAATGCTGAAGAAACTCTCTTCATTGAAGCCAATTCTTGTCAAGTTCCATGATAGATCACATTCATGTTGGTATATAAAACCTTAGCCATTTACCAGGTACTTCTCAAATTTCTGTATGTGTACAATGCAAAACTCTTTGATAGAAAAGAAATGAAAACCTTTGATTCTGTTGTTCAAACAAGGATAGTGGTACTCTTAATACCAGTGTAAAATGACTTGTTAAATATAAATTGTAAGGAGCTGATTGACATTACTGTACAATTTCTGGAGAACCACCTATCTCTATAGATGTTGGTTTGCTTGCATTTATATGACAAACTGGCAACTCATTTGCTATCGAGCAGCCGCAAATGTTTGTGAATTGATTGATGAAAACTTGGACGCACTATCACTTGACACTTTGATCTAAAGAAATGAGTCTGGTTTGCCTGCATTTATATGACAAACTGGCAACTCATTTGCTATCGAGCAGCCGCAAATGGTTGTGAATAGATTGAAGAAAACTTGGACACGCTATCACTTAACACTTTGATCTAAAGAAATGAGTCCTTATTCTAAGGAAATGTGAGTGTTCAAACTCAATACAAAGAAATTTATTGATGATAATACAACATTAAATACAAGTTCTCATTGCAAGAAGAAACTCTCTTGCAGTTCATAAGAATCACACATCAGTTCAATATCTAACAAATTCAACAAAGATCATGTGCCGAGAACATAAGAAGGTACTTCAATTCATCTCAAAAAGAGGCACTCTCCATCTCTTATAAGACATTAGATTTTGATAAGATATCTAATGAGTCCTCCCTATAAATTCACATGCATCAGGCTAGGCCATCTTAGACCATTATCAAACTTCATTAGTAGTACAATTTGCAAATGGTTGCGGAGAAAAATTGTCAGCTCTGCTGTATTCCACTTGGCCATGTCTGATTCTTCACAGGTCTCAAGATTGCTTCAACCTCTAATAGGGCTTCCTGATCCTTTCCAAAAAGTGCTATTTCAGTAGCAGCAGCAACATTCTCCTCCACCTGATTTTCAGAATGCTACGTATATAACTAACAGGCTCGAAATCAACTTAATGTCATTTAACTTATGCTTACTGTCTGATCATGGATCATGCTTTAAATCATTCTGTATTTGTAATAATCATTTTAGTTTGGGAATATGATCCCTTAACACACAAAAAAACAAAAAAAAAATGATGTAACTTCGACTAGTGACAATAAAAAATATAGGAGATAATTTGGACTTAGGTTGATTTTTTTTTTAGCTGAAGACTAAATTTAACTTATTTTCAGACTTAAAATCTTTTTATAATTTTTTTTTTATTTAAGACTTAATCTAAGACATTTTTATCTTAATAGAAAAAGCTAAAAATTATTATTTTTCTCTAAACGAAAATATATGAATTATTTATTAATCATCTAATTCTCTTAAATAATCTTGTAAAATTCATTTATGACCAATTTATACATAGACTAGTATTTTAATTTTAAAACGTTACTATTTATTTCTAATTTTATCTTATGATTCTCTGTTTACTTTTTATAAAATTATTTTATGGTCATTTAACTTTTAATTTTATTTTATGATTCTCTATTTTTTGTAAAATTATTTTATGGTCATTTAACTTATTTATATAACAAATTCTTTTAGAAAAAAATAACTTCCTTACCCAATTATACACATTTAAAAAATTTAAATTCATAATAAATTTTGATATGCAAATATTTTTATTATGTGAAATAAAATAATAAGTGAAAATAATATATAAATAAGGATACATGTGTAAAACTATTAATTTTCAGACATTTTAATTCAGCTGTTAAAACAACATATTATTCAGATTTTTATATCCAGATTTCAGTTTAATTCATACCTATTTAGATTTTAAATAAAAAATTAAAAAAAAATCACCTCCTAAGCATGAAGTTAAGGAAAACTTTCTTTGCATCTAGATCCAGATATCTTGATTTCATAAACAGAGGATGATAAAAAAAAGATAAAAAGTCATTAAATTGGTGCAAATGGAAGAGAAAAATTTAACATGAGCTTGTATGAAGAAAAATCTGAATATATATGTGGATAGATAAATAGATAGATCAAGATATTATTATACAAGAAAAATGTAAATAAATTTTCAGACAATTAGAACAAGAAGGTTTCCAGTCAGATGTATCTTATTCAAGCATTTCCATATGTTGCTGGTCTAATTACACAAAAGATTTTCTCCACTTCTAAAATTTTTAAAACTCACAAATATGTTGGTCATCGAGTATAACAGCAAATATTAGAATGAATACACTCGTATTTGTCAATTGTTAAATACTTCTCAAAGAAAATGGCTCAGTATGAAAATTTCAGAGTGTCAGGAATGACCGGGAAATTTCTTTCAATTTGATTGAAGACATTTATGGGAAAGCCATAGAGTAGATCAAAATCTATCCTAAATCTCAAGAAAATCCACAAGAAAATTTAGGGAACTGAAACTTAAGGCTTGTATTAAAAAGAAAATGAATCAGTGAAGCAAAATGGTAACCAAAACCTGTTTAACAGAGTTCATGCCAACCAGCACCGATGAAATATCCTTATTTGACAAGCTGTATTGCATGGCCAACTTTGAAATGTTCTTTCCCTTCTCTTTACAATGGGCAGCGGCAGCTTTGCAAGCAGACTGTAGCAGTAAAAATAGAGTATATAAGGATTAATTAGATGTCAATACAATAAAATCAAACTAAAGTTGCTAATCAACCTTAGAACTATCTACCCAGAGAAAACTTCATATAGTCTTTTTTTTTTTTTTTGGGGTAAAGTTCTTACGAATTTTATCCATTTCTTCTTTCATACCCTTGTTCAGCTAATAAAATCTCATGTATGTATCTTTGCATGAGGATGCACATGAGAGCTTTAAGAAGGTGGTAAGACTTATAAAAGGTTATTTTTTGTAAATAACCTATAAGTAGAAAACCATGCCCACTTAACTACTTCGGGATCAAGCCCTACTTCAGAAACAAAATGAAAAGATTAAAAAAAAAAAGACGACAACAACAACGACAAACACGCACAGAGTAAATTTTTGGGAAAACACACCTTGAGCTCAGCTGAAGCTGGGTGCCACTCCGGAGGACCATTTTCTGTAAGAAGCCCCATCGCAAGAGGGGATGCACTAATCACACCTACACCCTTGCTCTTCAAATAAGGCAGTAGATCCTCCAGTGTTGAATCATTAATGCTGTAATGGCAGTATGAAAGAATCACATCAACACTGCCAGGCGGCACCCGATCGAGCACATATGTAAAGACTTCCAAGGGAAGTCCAGTAATACCAATAAAACGAATTTTCCCAGCTTGCTTCAGTTTCTGAAGGGCAGGAATTGTCTCATTCACAATCTGCAATTGGAACCAAAACAGACCGGCTTCACCTCATCGTTATATTTTTTTAAATGGCTACAATAAAAAACCATACAAAGATAGAAATCCGAACAAATAAAGTTATAAACCAAGGTTCATAACGGAAATTAGAAATGCATAAATAAGGACCTGATCAAGAGACCCGAATTCAATGTCATGGCATTGTAATATATCGACGTAATCCAGCTGCAACCTTGCCAAACTCTCATCAATGCTCCTGGTTACCCTCTGAGCACTGAAATCAAAACCTTCAACATACCGCCCACACTTTGTCGATACAATATACTCGTTTCTTGGAACTTCCAGAGCTTTGAGTGCCTTGCCAAGCATCTTCTCCGACAATGTCCCTCCATAATACCTTCACAATGGAGCAGAACAATAATATTAGCAGAGACAAAGGTTGCAGATTCAAAAAACCAAATTTTTGTTAAACCTTAAATGAATAGTCTCAAATGTTCTTCTCTTTTTCCTGAGGAAAAAAATCTAAGACTCAAAACTCAAGTTCTTTCCTTTCTCAAAAAATTCTTAGCATCAAAACACATTTCATACAAAATTCAATCAATCAAATTTCCCTATCACCATCCATTATTCTCTCATGATTTGATAAAACAGAAATTAAACATCCAAACTTCTGATGAATTCCCATAAATATTCATGAAAAGAAAACAAATTAACTTGATCCCACTTAAACAAAAGCATTCAAAATTCAATTTCTTCAACTAGATTTCATTACCAATCAAAAGGGTTCTCTCCAGTACCAAAAATGTCAAATTAAAAACAATCAAAATGTACCCTTTAAAAGTTTAAACAATGAGATAAAGAAATGAGATATACGGAGAGGTATCGAAGAAGTTGATGCCGAGGCGGAATGCTTCACGAACAGATGCTATGGCATCGTTCTCGGAGACGGGTCCGAAAACGTTGCCAAGCGGGGAGGCGCCGAAGCCGACGCAGCTAAGATGGAGGCCCGTGTTCCCCAAGGGTCGCATCTCCATTTTGCGAAGTGGGAGTGCCATTGGAATCGAGCTGTGGGGATTGAAAGAGTGTTTGGCAAGTGGGAAAATGGTGCTTTCCTGGGAAAATGTTAACGAACTGTTAAAGAGTAGAGGGAAAGTGATACTGTTTTGTAGAGACAGCACGCACAACAAGTAGATTGCAACGAATTTTCTTGGGGGTCCCATTGATACTACATGCAATTCAAAAAGGGGGGGAACAGACAAAATGGTCAGGTACTGGGGTTTCTTTAGCAGGCAATTCAGGTATCTTACTTTAAAAAATGAAATAAAATTTTACAGTCGTCTATGATATTTGAATCAATTAGTCTAGATCTAGATCCAAAGTTTTCTTAAATTAATATTCTATTTTTATATACACATGTTATTTTACACCCTTAAAATTAATAACATTTTGGCCCCTCGTATTTTAACAACATGACAATGATACCCCTAAAATGATCCAAATTCAAGTATCCTAATTTTAGTTTTATTAAATTACAGGAATCAAAGTAAATTCCAAAAATGCCAGGGCCAAGTGAACCAAATCTGAGGGTGTTAAGTGTCTTCTGTTGTTATTATTATTGTTATTGTTATTATTTTCTTAACAGTCTGGCTTCAATCTAATTGGACAAACTATCCTCCCTTCTCTCCAAACTCTTTAAACTTATCCAACGTGTCATATATCAACAGATAAATATTGCTAATGAGGAATATTTATGTAATTTAATACAAGATGAGCAATAATTTGTTTGAGTTCTGGAGCATAGCATCTCAGGTATGCTAAAGACATGTTATAGCGCATCTTAATAATGTTGAATTAAAAATAATAAGTTAATGTTTTGCGAAATGAAGAGGAGACAACATTATAAACATAACAATATTATGGATCTAGATCCTTTTTGAGGTTCAAAATCGATCTTCTAAATCAGTAGATAAACATTTAAGCCAATGTATAAAATTTTTATCCAACAATTTCACAGAATCAATGACGCTTCTATTTCTTCTTTTTTTTTCTTTTTTTTGGTTTAAATTTTAATAGTATACGGTACTGGTCAAATTCAAGTAAAGAAAGACTTGAATGTAAGGACAACTGTCACGAAATTTCCATCTCTTTGGCCAAAAAAGCTAAAATACAGAAATATAATTACTCCTTTTTTTAATAGAAATACAACTAATAATTCCAAGACTCTACATTATCAAGAAGACAGTGATGGTATAAAATATCACAACTGATAATATTATATTTGTGGCCAACAATATAAGTAATAATATAATTATCAAATTAACATCATTAAATGGAACACTGATACTACAGTAGATTGATAAAATAATGAAGGATACATAGTTATATTAACATTTTGAAGGCTATTGAGTATCTAATTTGTAAATTATTTTCTTTGATAAAATTTCAATCATTGAATACAGTTTTTAAGAGGCAATAATACAGTTTACAAGGTATTAACATGTAACTTATGCGATCTGTTCAAGACTATCTTGTAATGAATGACCCACAATGGGTTGGTTCAAGTGGTGAAGCGGGCCAGGATGGAGTCGGTACAGCACCAATGGTGAAGTCCTGGGTTCGAGTCTCCACAATGGCCTCCTCCATGATTTAAGTGGGAGACCGTAACAGTGGGTTGTGGTTGCGCTAGTCTCCTCCAAGGATTAGACGTGGTGCGCGTAAGCTGACCCGGACACCTCGGTTAAAAAAAAAAAAAAAAAAATCTTGTAATGAATGATAACATTGAGAGAAACTTTAAAAAATAAACTCGATAATGGTGGTAGCTACATATTCCTCTCCATGGATGGCCCATATCTTAAACAATGGAACCACACATTCTCAAATGAGTCAAATCTCAATCATCATCCCAAGCTGAAGCACCAGCCTGCTGCTTAATGGGGTGTAGTAATCAATCTGCTGGGCCAGCAGAAAATTGTAAGCCTATGGTGAGCTAATCCAGGTAACCCAGGTACCGGGGGAACCAGCCCAAACGCTGGCCCAAACAATCTGGAGCAAGCTAAAACCTTGTCTTGCTGGATCTCCCGGAGTCTAGCCCAACCCATATTCAAATTCCACACCCAGAACTCATTTGTGTAAATTAATTCCGGCATAGGTTTGAAACTAGTATCTCATGTAGGTTTCAGCTTTGTTAATAATTAAAGGATTCATTTTTACCAACTCGATCAATTGGTGTACGTCAGGGTTGTGTGAGTTAGGTTATACAATTTAATTGTATATATAATATTACTTGTAAAATATATAAGTTTATCTACCAATCTGTACAAGGTTGTGTTGACCTCCCAAATGAAAGAAAGCATAAATTGATAATCTAATAGGTGCTAAAGCCTATAAGCAGAGCTATCAAACCAATAACACACCAACAAATAATTGAGCTATGTTTAGATTCTTGCAAAATTGAGTGTCTTACACTTAAGAGTATCCTGTCACGGTCTAATCATTGCACAGGCTGGCAATTGTAAGTTCAAGCAAGATTACCCAAAAAAAAAAAAAAAAGAAACCCAAATGGGTGCCCTAGATTGGGTCCAGATTCTAAAAAAAAAAAAAAAAATTAAGCAACACAGCTAACATTTAGAAGATGTAACCAGCTTATTCAGTTCTGGACTCAACTCTTGGTCATGGAATCAGCAGATAGTACCTGATTCTGGGTTGCGTGGATCCATATAGATTTTGGAAAGCAACCCAGGTAAGGATAAGTGACAAAAGAGAGATCAATTTTTTTTTTTTTTTTGGTTCTAAATGCTGAAAAATGTACAGTTTGTGATTACGATTTGACTAAATAATGTAATGAATGTTGCAGCACCCTTAGGCAAACGTCGGTAGGCATTGTCATGGAAAGTCTAAAGTGAAATGCTCACAGCAAAGACAGATGTTTTGACCTAATTCGTTTTTGTTGGACTTGAGTACTCTTTGAATCATCACTTCACAATTTCGCATGATTTAAACTGTTTAATCTTTTCTTGGTACGTGCATTGGCTTATCAAATTATTGGCCTCAAACTTCTAAATATATTAATACTCAATATCCCAAAAAACTCCCTCATATCATCCACAAGGTTGCACGTATCCAGTATGGCTTCAATTATTATGAGATGTTTTGAGTGATTTCAATAACTAACGTGCATATATAATTATCAAAACAAGCAAAATTTGATTTTGCTATTCTTAATATTAGAACAATCACTATCAAGACTTCTTAAGATCTAGAGAGTTAAGAGGTTAGAGGAGAAAAAAAAAAAAAAGTGGTGTTTGAATTCATAGCCACATGATTATAAGTAGTATATATACAAGTTGTTAGGTGATTCCAAAGATAATTCGAAACATATAAAATTATACGTTAAATGAGTATGTAATGGAGGTTACCATAAACCAATTTATAAAGTTTATTTGTTCCTAAACTACTCGATTCATCAGACGCGTTTTGATAGCTTAGAAATAATTTATAATAAAGGGTTGGCTTGATATGACGGAGACATTGTGAGGGACCACATGTTTGATCGGCAGTGTATGATGAATAGCAAATCATGTATGAAATTTCAACGCCCAGTTGGTGGTAAACCTCCTCTAAAGTCCACAAAACAACAAAGGGCACTTGTTTATGGTATTATTTTGTCAGCAAAAACGACCCACTAAGATACATAATATTTGTGCTTTTGTTTTATGTGTCATATAAAAAATTAATGTGTCATAGGAATCAACTTTCTGAGCCTTTTTCACATCAGCACCCGTGAGAGAATAAGTTAATACTATAAAAGTTGAAGCAGCTGGAGAGTTAGCTCCTGCTTTACTGGAGAAGCTTTGGAAAACGAAGGGTGAGTGTTCATACTACTATATGTCATATATGCTCTCCTTTTCACAATCAATTTGGATATAAATGGGGCTGGCTAGAACTTTAAAGTCTTGAGCATTTATAGAAAACATTCTTGTTGGTTATGTGTGTAAAGTTGATAGACTACTCAGGCTTGAATTTATTGAGAATTTTTCTCTCCTTGTTTGCCTTTTAATTATCATACTAAGAGGTCTTGGTGGTGGTTTCTGGTTTGGCTTACCTACTTGTTTATATAAATTTCTGGATAAGCCAGCAGCTTCATTTAACAAGTGCACTGCTAAATTAATAGGTTTCTCTTGCAAATTATTTCAACAGGATCTTTCAAACACAAAGAAGCAGTCTTCACTCTTCAATGGAGATTTCATCTGTCAGAGGGTTATCTGAACTGGTAAGAGTGTTTTTCTGAACATCATCAGTCGAGTTGACCATGCAGAAGCGACATGCATGTTCAGGTTTAAAACATGTTTATGTATTATTGCAACACTTACAGGTTCTGATAATAGGACATGCTAAGAACAGCTTAGAAGTGAAAAATAACTGGGGATCTATAGTTATTTCTTTGTGTATTCTCATAACTTCATATGTCTTGAATATGATTTGCACATAGTAGTTGAAATGTTTCTGAAAATATTCAACTAAAGAAGAGTCTAGTTTTCATCGGGTTGAATAGTTTTGAAAGATTGAGATTGTACAGAAATGCTGTGTATGATGACTAAAAATGTGGATAATGAATTTGCAGGGAATGGAGGATAGTAGCTTCATGAATCAGTGGCACATGAACTCTCTTGATGAGTTCAACTTACTACCGTTAGCAGCTGCTTTTGGAGAGAATTTACAGCAATCTAATACCCTCCCAGCTTTCAACATCAAACATTCTTTGGATTTTTCTCATACTGGCATTGATAGGCCCCTGAAACAGCTCAAAACGAATACTTGGAATTCATCGCAGACGGCTTTTCATCCTGGTGCTGTTTCAGCTGCCAATGCAAACCATGTGAATGAAATGGGAATTTTGAAGCCTAAAGAGGAGACTGTGTTTTCTAAAAGCATTAGTACTCTCCCCTCTGATATATTGACTTCTGAAGGTTCAATTGGGAACCAAAATTATGTCTTTAAGACCTGCCAGGAAGGTAAGAGGAGCAGCTCTGCAGGCACTAGGCTTTCTCAAACACAAGATCATATTATAGCAGAAAGGAAGCGGCGAGAGAAGCTTAGTCAGAGATTCATAGCATTATCTGCTATAGTTCCTGGCCTAAAGAAGGTATGCAATTCGAGAAACTAACACATTTAGTGCTTTTTAAAGCTGGACATGTGAAAAAACTATAATGATTTTGGTTTCTCTTCTGGTTTGTTGGTTTGTGCAGATGGACAAGGCTTCTGTTCTTGGAGATGCTATTAAGTACTTGAAGCAACTGCAAGAGAAAGTCAAGACACTTGAGGAGCAGACAAGGACGAAAACCATGGAATCAGTAGTGTTTGTGAAGAAATCTCAACTCTTTGCTGAAGGTGACAACTCCTCCTCAGATGAGAATTCCTCAACTGGCCACTCCAATGAACCTTTACCAGAAATAGAAGCAAGATTTTGTGATAAGAATGTTCTCATAAGAGTCCACTGTGAGAGAAGAAAAGGAGTGTTTGAGAAAGCAGTAGCTGAAATTGAGAAACTCCACCTAACAGTTATCAATAGCAGTGCCATGACATTTGGAAATTCTGCTCTTGATGTAACTATTATTGCTCAGGTAATCACATAATTCTACAAAATGAAAACTCCGATGTTAATAATGTTTCCCAGTTCTGCTTTAAATCTACTAATGCTATATCTACATTTTGAACAGATGGATGTGGAGTTCAATATGAATCTGAAGGATCTAGTGAAGATTCTACACTCAGCTTTCCAACTCTTCATGTGAAATCAGTCCCAAGTTATGTCTATATATCAAAGAATCGCTTTTCGAGTTGCTTCTCAGCCGCTGAAATCCATGAAAGGCTAGGATAATAAGCATCATCATCATCATCATCATCATCATTATATACATATATAGAATCAGTCCAAGTGTAGCTTTTCCAAACTTATTGCATACAAGGGCCTGTAATGCTCTACACACTTTTAGACCTTAGCTTGAAGTTTGTTTGCTGTGAGGTTCAATTTGCAGGAGGTTTTTTTTTTCTTCTTTTAGTTAAATTTTTGCATGGTTAAAGATGACCATGTTTCATTTCAACACCTTCCTGTTTCGAAAGAGTAATCTTACAGCTTGTTTGGGTGTTTTCATCATATATTTTTTTTTGTGGGAGTTGAAAATTCAACTGGCCTTGTTGCTCCTACCTAAGTTGTTGAAAAGGTGAAAAAGGGTGTTTTTTGGGTGCGTAGACAAACAGGCCTTTGTAGCAGAAGTTCGTTTGGCCAATCAATGTTTCTATAGGCATCTTGGAATTCTCTTCTCTGGTGCATCTTTTTTAATTGTAATGTCTTTTGATTTGTAACAGTTTGACAGTAATCAATAATAGTTATATCTCTTCATGTTGAATAACTCTACATGTCTCCCAGTTATATATATAATCTAAAAAGTGAATACGACATATCATTATAAGATTGATTTTTATCACCATCTATAAATTACTTGCATGTATTGATGCCTTACGAGAAGTGAATAAATGAGAAAATTCTCTCCTTTTTGCCATAAAAGATTCAAAAGAAATTATTTTTGTACCACATAATCTACTTTTATACCAAGAAATATATATACTTGGAATTACTAATAATGACCCAAATAGAGCAAGCCACTTTTCTAAATTTAGAATTATATTGGGATTTATTGTTGATGTATAAATTATGGTAACCGGCAATGGCAATTGCCAAAGGAAACCCATCACGTCATAGTGCCTATAGAACGAGCAAGTATGGCAAGGCATGTCGGCAATGGTAATGGCAGTAATCCTCTGACACTCAGGTTAGACTTCAATTGATTGAAAATCTCTAGAGGAAGAGAGAAAGGCCCTCAATCTCAACTAGGGAAATCAAAACATAGAGAAGCGTGGGATAGGTACCTTCTGAGGTGATGTTGTTACAAGATAATATTCCTTTTTACACATGTAATTGGTAAGGCATCAAGTGCCTGAATACCCAAGCTCCTTGCGTCACAATGGTTACCACGTGATCTGGACTCTCAAGGTGACCTATTTGCCTTGAGTGGGATGACTGTTAACAGTTGTAATTACATCATTTATCGTCTCACACATAATTTATTAATACTATCAAAACTTATCAATTATTCTTCCTCAAGGAAAATTGATTCATAATCAAGAATTTCAATATCTTTAGTCGAGGTTGATTGCTCAAATAAATTTGATTTCATCCTGGAGTGTAGGGCACTTCTCTAGCTATTTATAAGATTGTTTAATATTTGCATGTCAATTTGTTTAGTAGCCTGTAAAAAGTTCCCTTACGTACCTTAAATTCTTCCTAACAATAGCTTGAAGATTTGTTGAAAGTGTCAATTCTGAATTAGAATTTAATAATCACAAGCATAACAGTCACAACCCCAATTAAGAACTATCATTAGTACCAAGCAATAAGTAGTTGAAAAGTAGGTTTATGAGGAATACAATACAACTATATTTTGTACGACAAAAATTACGTAATTTATACTTATTTGTTAAGTAGCTTATTGTTATTGAGCCAAATTATAATTGAATATTTTCTTTGTACCAACAATTACTATTAATAGATCTAATAAAATGATTATAATGATGTATTAACTTCTCAATGTTATTTGATCGACAATAAAGTATGATCTAATTATATAGACGTTAAACTAAACTATTTGTTTATCTTTTTCGTGTTAAAATTTAGATTTTTAGGTATCGATGCATTTTGTACTATAACTAACTCAAAATTGTATAAGTGATGGAGATGTTTGTACTAAAATAATTGTCATCATTGTAGGTGTCTATTATTTAATGGGTAACTTGTTATTGATTTAAGGTGAATAATTAATATAAAATTTTTTATAGTACAATCTTAGTCCCCACAAAAGATTGTAATCTTTTCTTTGCTCTATTGGGGAGAATTTATTGAATATCATTCTATTTCCATTGAAGATGATAGAGATTCTTTTGATAAATTCAAAGTAAACAAAACAATAATCAAATTATTGATGAGACATGAAGTTGGAAAAACAAATGTTGCCAGTTTGTTCTTCAAGACTTCAAAGAGTGATTAATTGGTAAGATTCCACGTCTTAGCATAAAATGACAAAATGCTACAAGCCAAGAACAATCAGAACTCCCTAATTAGTTGATTTGATTAAAAGAAATTGTTTGTTATTTGATTTAAATATGGACATACATCTTAAATCCTACATTACCAACTTAACAACTCTATTAATGGTTGGATTAAGATAGAACATTATTTAGAAACTTTGTGTCTTATCATTTTGAGAAGATTAAACATTGATTAGATGCATTCATTTATTTCTTGGTGATACCCTCTTGTTGAAGCAAAGATCATACATCAAGAAGTCAAACTTGATTGGGAATTTGAGATTTATAATATTTACAAGTGTCTATTAATAGTTAGTTGTTGGTAGGAAAATTGAAAGAATACTGTAATTACAAATTTGAAAGCAATATCTTTTAGTGACTTTTTAGGCTTGTTTAAGGGTGAGAGATAATCATAAAGGCATGATTGATGCTATATGCTAATTAAGTGCATAATAAGTTGTTTTTCGTTTCCAGTGGTTTATTTTATTAGATTATTCTTTTGAAAGAGGTATGGATATTTATTGGTGATTTGAAAATCATCATAAAAATTAGTGAACATCTTAAAATTCGTTAGAAATCTATCAAAATTTAACATAATTTGTAAACCTTCAATGGAAAATTCATAAAGTTTCACAAATTTTGTCAATATGCTTCCCTTTAAGTGAAAAACTAATAGGTAAAATCATAATTCTCTTATCATTTTATAGTCAACATAAAAGTAGAAATAGTGAGATAAAACTTGGCATATGTAAGAAATCAAAATCCATCCATCAAGATTTTTTAAGTGTTCAAGAAAACTAATAGCACGTGTCAATATTTCAATCCAAGCAAAGTAAATAAAATTATTCTTTTACACTTTTGATGGTACTTTGTAGTCTAGTATACTGACGTTGTAAAGAGTGTTGATGTAGATTGTTAGGTGGGTAAATGCTTCGGTGTCCCTACTTCATTCGATGACAGAAATGGTGCCAAAAAAGGTCGGAGGATGAGTCAGCTTGTTTAGTCAATAAAGAAAGAAATTGGGTACAGCCAAGGAGTCATGGTTAGTATTAGAAAGTCAAAGGTCTTGTTTGGTTGGAGGCAAACAAGTACAGCACAAAACAGAGCCAATCTCATTATTCTAACAATGCCAAGTTAAATCAAAGAGACAAAGGAAGATTTGATTCAATGTTGGCACCGACTATCACCAAAGGCTGTCTACAAGCTTGGAATAAATGGGTATCGGCATGGGTGGAGTCCTGGGTACACCACCGAAAAGGGAAGAAAATTATAGGGCCAGGAAGATATTCCTCAAAGAAACATTTCAGGAAAAAAGTTGTTTGTAACTTTGACATGAGGCAATGTGTGTGTATTATAGCGAGTTTCAAACACGAGACTCTTCACTTACCTCAGTTTTAGACTCCAATGTGTGGTTTCACAATAGATTTACTTCCAAACCACATGAAGGTAGGAATTTGGAAATGTGGAATTACAGCGAGGTTGAAGCTTTTTATACTGCAGTGATATTCAGAAAAACTAATATAACAATTAGTCGGTTATCAAATATCAACTACGGAAAAGAGTTCATAAAAAGTCTATGAAAGTATTGTCAATAATGGGAAGAAGACCTAGACATCCGTAGGAGATAGGCTATGTAATACTGTTATCCACAATTGTTCAGATGGCAACATAAACACTCCTAATTTAACGTTGTGAGAAAAAATAAATAAATAAACATCAAAGAATACTAAAGACATTTCACAACTGTTTTGATTTTGATTATTTCATTATTTTACTTATTTAAATATGTATAATGCACTTACAAATTTTATTTTTTTTTAATAATTGTTTAAACCAGAGATCTTCATGTTACCACAAGAACAAGAAGGGTGATATTAAACTTAACCTATCAAATAAGGGTTACGCAATTCTCCCTCCTATAATGCATCAGAACCAATGGCTTAAAATCAAGGGCCAGTACCATAATTCCCATCCAATGGTCATCATAGCGTTAGTAAAATACCGGCCTGGTACTGTAAGTTTACCCTTACGTGTTTTAAGGGTTTTGCTACAGTATCAGGACGCCTTTTTTGCTTGGCTTCACAAAAATTTTCAGCTCTCGGATTTTGCATCCTAGAGATGTACCTGACGAGACACAGACAAAAGACTTACACCACTGCTTCTACTATCAACATACGGTTCAACAAATTGATTACAAACTCAAAACAGAAACCATCTCTCAGCTCTGCTGTTGTAGCATATTTCTAAACATCATGAATGCTCAAAATAATTAAATCTAAAGGAGTGGATTGTTCTACTGAATTCATTACATGGTTGATCCCCCCAAAATTCAGTAAGTACCCTATGTAAATCGATTTTCCTGTCGCAAGATGAGGCTTAAAACATTCACATCCACATAAACTAAGAGCATTAAGGAAAAGAAAACAAATACCAACAGATATATATATGTAATTTTAAGATGTAGAAAACAGTGATGTTTGCACATTAAGATACCCTTATCAATATGAAACTAAAAATAAAAAATAAAATAAAATAATTTATATGTACTTTGATTAGCATTGACGTATGATGAAGCGGAAGAAAGGTGGTGTAACCAACAGAGAAAAGGCTAAGACTCAAAAAACCTTAAAACAAAGCCCAGAGGATCTGATGACAGCGGAGTAGAAGTGGTGTTGAGACTTCACTAACTTTATATTCCAAAATTCAATTGGTTATTTCCTATCAAATACAATTGATATTATACACATGAATATCTTGGTCACTCCATTGCATCAATTACAGCACACAACCTAAGCTGAGCTAGACAGGAAGCTCAAGCAGAGACATTAGACACAGCCAATACAAATGTCTAGAAGAAGACATTTTGTATCAACTGTTAAAAGAATCGAAACATGGAAATATAGGCATTTGTGTCTACATACTCGAGAGTGGGGACTATGGAAGCATTTCAGGCTCTCCGTCCCACCACATTTAGATCTGCAGGTCATCCAATGAAAGTTCATCTGCTGTTAGCAACTTTAATTTCTGCAAATCAACAGAAAGACCATTACACCAAGGCATTTAGGTAGAATAAGGAGGACCGTCAAAGAAACCAAATATGAATTAATCAAGTACCGTAATAAACTGAGGAGGATCATCAAGACTAGTCGAGCCCAGAATAATCTCCCTGTTCAGCTTTGTTGTGAGCTTGTGACATACCCTTAACTGAAGTTGAAAAAGAATTTATAACATTAAGGCCATAGTGGCAGCCTTTATAACCTTAATTTACAAGAACTGATCATACCTCTGATCTAGTAGCTCCACCTACTATAAATATGAAAATGCGTTGACCCATCTTCTTGAAATCACTAGATGCATGCCTTAGAATGGAATCACTGCACAGTGACAGAAGATAAGAAACAAAACAGATCAAATTAACAATGGAAAATACCATAAACATCTACTACTTAAATTTAAGGGAGTTTATGACATGTAGGTACGGATACATGCAAGGGTGGATTGATAGGTAGTGTAAAAGGCTATGAGTTTATCTTAACCAAACCATACAAAGAGTCATATTAGATGAAAGTTTCTTTACACAAAAGAATATGCATTAGAAGTTCCAGGAGGCTCAAACCTGGCATTAGGAAAGTATAAAAGAAGATCAAAGAAAAATAATACATAAATAAATAATAATAATAAATCCTATAATACTGAAAAGAAATATATTTCACTAAAAAATTTAAATTAAACCAAAAAGGGCAAATACTAACACATCAAGTTCAAGAGATAAAAGTAGCCACCAAATGGTGCACGAATGACCAAACCTAGGACACAAAAAGCCAAACAATTTTCGCTTGGACATCTTGCTCTAAGATATTTTTAGATGTCCTTTTGTTATTTTTCTGCTAATTAGTCAAAACATGCATCCATAAAGAAGACTGAAACAAGTAAATAAATAATACCTTGAATACCCATCAACGTCATCAGAGTTCCGAGGCCGAGCCCATGTTGCTGTTCGTCTGGATCTCACTGACAAAGCAACTGGAGTTTGATTCACTGCTGCAGACTGGGTTGTCCCATGGAAAGTTGGACTGGGGTCATTCATACATGGATAATCATCCTTTGATAGCTCTCTTTTGCTAAGCTTCTCAAGAAGTTCCTTGAAGATGACAAAGAATTGCATTAGCAATCACTCATAAAGAACTGAACATGAGTTAATAAAAGACATAATGGCAAGATATTATGCTGCAGCAGAAGTAGCTAGGTAGGAAGCAAAATACAAGTAAAGTCCACCAAGTTAACTACAAAAACATAATAATTATAAAAATAATAAGTGAAAAAGAGAGAGAGAAAGAGAGAGAGTTGGAAACTGGAGGAAATTTGCTCCTGCCATTCATAACATTCAAATTCTCTTCAGTTTCCATTCTCAGTTATCTAACAGCAGTGTTATTGGTTTCAAATGATACAGTGTGGGGAAGTAAAATAAGATGCACTTAGCCAATCCAGTCTTGAAATGTATGCACTTGTCTACAAATAGTTCAAATGATTGGCCAACTTTTCTCCTTACAAGGTCACTGAAAAGAATACAATAATGCAGACCCTAAATTGCTCCAAAAGATTATCACAATAGAAGTACCATAGTTAAAGATACAACTTACAAATACAGAATTTCATACTTGTCTAAGTCTCTAGATGCCATACTCCCACACCCAGTCAACCAACAACATAAAAATAAAAATAAATGCATCAGAAATTTCCATTGAGGGAGAAAATTGCACGTTTGCACTAATCAAAAATCAAAACACAATGTTGAAAGGATGGATCACATGATCTTACAATTCAGATATAGTTAAAAGTCTAAGAAAATAAGGAAATCGCAGTTAAGATCCAAGCTAAGAATTAATAACCTAATTTATTAGCTGCCCTATTCGCTTCTCTCTACACACCAACAAATAAAATGAAGTTTTGTTAGTTTATGGTAAGAATACTTTTACAAATTTAATGATATCTCACATAATGTTTGCATGCATGCAGATGCCACATTTCAGACTTATGAATATCTGCTACTAATCAATCCATGATTACAGATATTCTTAATACTATTCTATAGTAATACTTGGGTTTCCAGCAGAGTTTAGATGACATGGCTCATAGCATCCAATCAACTTGGAATTTGGTATGCATATAAAGAACATGGAGACTAAAATACCATTTTTCAGACCGATCAATTTACAAGTTATTAAACTGTGTAGCCTTTATTGATGCTTGCACATAAATATTTAAACCATTGCATTAGAATAGACGGATGATTAAAAATTTAAATTAAATTTTTAACTCGAAAATACATGTTAGGATACTCCTATAATTCGAAAATACATGTTAGGATACTCCTATCTTACGCAAATTATTTGTGTACTATTCAATTAAATCACTGTGATTTGTTAAGATTAAATTTAAAATATGTCATTTTCAAAGGGCATTAGTTATGCATGTTAGACATAAACTTCACCATATAAAGTGCATTATAGGATAAGAATTCTTGATACCACATTTTTTACACATTCATATACCATTTTTAAAAGCATTAGATCAATGCGCTTTGGTGTTGAGGGTTAATCACTTACAACAATACCATTGCCCTTATATGGAACAATCCATAGGAAATAAACCAAACTTTATATGTACCTCTATCATAGGATAAAAGCGTGATAATTGCCATGTTTCTTCTTCAGTATTGCGGTCTTTTCTAACTGTGCGCTTCTTCTGAACATCAACATAGCAAGAAAATGAGGAACATAAAGTTTTTTAGAAACAAAAATCAATAACACCAATTTCAGCAAAAATAAATGTTTACCTTATGAATATCAAACTTAAGCGAAAAAGGCACAGCTGAACTCTTTTTGCTATCTGATGATCCCCCAAGCAATCTCATATTATTCACAGCAGTCATATCATCAGGTGGTAATCTTGCTAACTGAAAAGTTTTTGCAAAATTAGAACCAAAGGAAAAACAGTATACTCAAAACAGCCATGACACCTTATATTGGGAAGCCAAAAGAAAAAAAGGGAACTCTCTGGCCAAAAAATAAAAGAAACGACACCAACCTTCATCAAATTGAGACCCTTTTCACCATCAAACTTATCAGGATATATGGCTGCAAGAATCATCAATAAACGCAACTTATTTTCACGAGTTACATCCTGCATACAAATGATACTCTTATTTTCATAAATTATTTTGGCCAATTATAATAATTCCATTTAGATGCACTACAAATTCACACCTCTTTTGTAGTTAAAAACTTAATTACATCCTTCATTCCTGCATCACCAAATACAAGGTCCTGCTCCAGCTGCCCAAGTTCTCGAAGTCCCAGCTCTCGGATAATTCTGTTGATCTTTCCTGCAATCTGCACAATAAGACCCATTTTGCATGAAGCCCGGGCTACTGTTGAGAGACTTTCAATTAGTGGATTGATTACACAGCTAAATATAAGAAAAGTAATGGTTCTTGTCATATTAACTAGATCATATCTTGAGGGAAATATTAATTTATTTGTATCTCTTGGTTAGGAAGACAAGTGAGTTTCACATGTTAATAAGATCAATTTTAGGGAAATATTGACTGATTTCAGGCATGAAAAAGGTTAGTAAAACATAAAAGTGAATTATAAATGAGATATCAGAAAAAGGAAGAGATTGTGTGAAGGTTTGAACCAAAAAACGAATGAAGTCAACAAAGTAAAAACTCTTTAGCAACTTAGAATAATTCAAGTAAAATATTTTCTTAAAGTAGAGTCCAAGACAGGATAGAAGTTTATCTAACTATTCATTTTATTTGTGTCAAGAGTACTTAAAATGAAAACACATTCTCCAAAAATGAGAAAACCATCAAAAATGTAACCACAAGTGATGACATGGCAATTCCCCAAAACTTAAGAGGACATATCAAAGGTATCAACATGTCTATTGAAGAAAAAAAAAACATGAGCGCGCGCGCGTGCGCACACACATAAAAGACAAATCAATATCTAAAAGAGTTCCCACAGAACAAAAGAAGACTATTGTAAGACATAAGCAAGACATTCTGAAGAATCATAAGAAATGAGGCAGAAACAAAAAGAAAGATGATTGAGATACTTAAAATTCAAACCATCTCATTAATCTGAATAATTTTCCCATGAAAGATACAAGACTATTGCCCACGGAATAACTGCCGACCAATAAACTCTTAATTGTAAAGACTTCATAACAGTGGAAACTAATAGCCAACCATACCCTAATACACTGTAGACTCAGAGATAATGCTTCAATCAAGATATTCTTCAAATAGAAACACCGCACTACCATCCACATCATATGGAAAACAATATAGCATCCTTTTTCTCCATGAATGTGTGTGTATTGGCATAAACTATAAACTAACCTCTACATGGAGGGAAAGTTTGTCAATTTGTTCACTGTATTGTGGCAATGCTTGAACCATCTTTTGCAAATCCTTTGTGGAAAGTTCACCACCATCTCTACATAAAGGGTGATAATTGAGTTAAGAAACATGTGATAGTAACTAGCAAGGTAAATATACTTCCTCAAGCTCGTCAGACCAAAAAAAGAAAAGATTTATAGCCTATACTAACATAAGACATACAGATGTTTACAGGAGCCTGATACAGAAAGTACCACATAGTAATCTTACCCTCAAGACATAAGACTTAGGGATGGAAACCAAAAAGGAGTTGAAAATATACTAGAAAGAAATAACAGACAGAAAATAGACACGGTCATAGATAAATAAAAGTGTGCATAAATGCCAACAAGAAAACCACAGCAACCAGAAAAAATATATAATTTAAAATTGAAGAAAATACATTTAGATTTAGAGCTAAAAATTAGAAATCAAGCCCATTGATAAAAGAAAGGTCCACAGAAAGAACCAAATAATCAGAGAAGAAAGAGTTGGTTATCCTGAAAACTAACAACAGCGATCTCATTTATGCAGATATATTTATTTATTTATTTTCCCTTTTTCTTTTTGTTATAAAGACTCCAACCATTACACCAGGCAATAGTCCCTAAAACACCAAGAAAATTCCATAGTACTACAATACTGTTATAGAGGTTTGTCTTCTTAAGTTAAAAGGGTATTTCCAGATACCTCCCCTAAGGTTTCTTGAAAATTCCATAACCACATATAGTTTCAAAAATCCCACAAACCTCTCCTGCCATTAGTGAAAGTTAGTATATTTTTTTAATGTAAGCTAAATTGACTAAATTACCCCCAAAATGCTAACCTTAAAAAATATGAATTCAAAAAAATAAATTAGCAAATGAATTTTATTAAATGAATAAATTCACAAATTAGAGAATGGGTTCACTGTTTCTTTTCATTTTTCCAACGGTGTTATAATTATATTAAAATATAATAATCTACTAACAAAATAGACAGAGTTATTAAATATTAATTTAATAAATAATTAAATAATTAAAAAGCTTACTTCACACATGGTGAACTCAATCAACTTACCTAATTCTTAATATTGTATTTATTTAATAAAATCAATTTTTGTGAATTTGTATTATTTTTAAAGACATTATTTAGGTTTATTATCTTAAGGGTAATTCAGTCAATTTGGTTTTAAATTTAATGCAATATATCAACAGTCATTGATGGCATAAGAGGTTTGTGAGATTTTCAAAACCACATGCGACCATATAGGATTTCAAGAAATCCCATATATGTGAGAGTAGCCCTTATTAACATATTTTCAAGAATATTTGCCCCACCTTCTTTGAAGATTTTTCTTAAGTCCAATTTGGTCAATTGGTAGATTTTATAGGAAAAATATAAAAAGTTGCTGAAATTTTGGGTGTGTTTTCAAATTTAGCCAAACCCTATTTTTTTTTTTTTTTTGTCACCTACCCAAATCTTTTTTTTTTTTAATACACCACTCAAATTATTGAGTAAAGCACCGAGTTGTCCAGTAAGGGTTGCTCCACAACTAGATACGTAGCTCGATGCTTATCAAGTATTAGCAAAGAACCAAATAAAGGTCGAGTAGGTTGTCAAATTGTCAAGCAAGTTACTTAACACCTCAAATAGCTCAACAATCTGCTTAAAATTATCAAAATAAAATTCAGGTTTGGCTAAAACTAAAAACAACCCTCTCAACTTCATTTGTTTTTGCATTTTTCCAAATTTATACTAGTTTGTTCACCAAGTTACAATATACATTATTACTTATTTTTCATTGCAGAATAGATACTCTTCTCTTCTCAATATCCTTAGTCTAAAATTCTCAATGATCAATAAAATCCATCAATGACATCCAAGGATAAAGGTTCAATTAAAATTTCTTAAAATGTTTAGAACTTAAGCAAACTATACAACCTCGATTTTTCTTCTGAACAAATAATATAAACCACTGAACATTAAAGCCTCATATCAACAAATCAATATGAGAGTGAAAATACGAAATATTATATCTGACTTTGGAATGTCCTATCCATCTCCAAGTGCACACAGACACCTCTTCCCCAATGCTTAAAAGTGTAAGTTCCATCATTATGAAAAATGACTCACATAGTTTAGCCACTACATGAATTTTGTAGCATCTTGCCACTATTAACAAACATCCAAAGCTCAAAACAATATCTGTTTCATAAGGTTTACAGGTTCAAAAAAGCTGCGACTATAAGCTATAATCAATTGAAGTAATACCCCATAAAATTCATCTAGTAATAAAAGAGACTGCAATTATTAGAAAATGCAAAAAAATTTCAGAAAGCATGACAAGTGAATGAAACATATTCTCCAGTGATATCATGCCAATAATGATAAACTTTCACCAACCTTGAACCATGTTGAATTTGCGCAGCTTTATTCTTGGATATGAAGTTGGTCATTTTCTCGTGTAGCCTTTCACTAGCCTGAGAATCAAGGCCATTCATGTAATTATACATGTTACAACGAAGTAAAGAAAAGGAAAAAGACGGAAGGAACACCAAACATACATCTGCTATATGTGCATGGCGAAGTTCAAGCCAGATAGGATCATGTTCCTCCAGTAGAACTTCTTTTTTCTCTGGTGGACCACCTGTTTTGCTTGGAACCTGACATAGTATTCCTCATTACAGATAACCAAAAGAGATGCACTTAAAGGTCGAGAGGATACATAGAAATTCATAAATTAGAACTTACCTCATGCACATATTTATTTCCTTCCATGTTTAGTAAATCACGACACATGGCATCATATGTCCACTCATGTATGACAGGAGCAATCTTTAAACACCAAAGCAACATATTATTACAAAAAAAAAAATAGAACAGGTAAGGCGGTGTGTTGCAAAAAAATTCATATCAAAACATGCATTAAAAAAAAAAAAAAAAAAAACCTGGTCAACAGAACGATCAAGTATAAGTAACTCGCATGTTTCTCTCTGAGGGAAATTCTCAATAGTTTGTTTATATTTCATAAGATGATTCCACACTCCAGCAGCCAGCTTTGTAGGAATTAGATCACGAAAAGTTGTCATTGTCATTGCATCAAGTGATTTGGCAGCCCGGTAGCGCACATAAGGAAATTCCTGACCATTAAAGAAATGTCTCAGAGAGTTTACAATACTTAAAAATAACATTAGCAAATGACTATAAATACCCTCAATGAAGCAAAAACCGTTGCAATACGGGCAGCCATCACATTCAAGCACGCATCACCTTTACGAGTATTTTCCTCATCACAAAAAAGTTCCTCCAAGGCCCTTTCATTATCCGTAACAAAAGCCTGTATAGCCAAAAAAAATCACAGTAGACCAAAACAACGAAAAGATTGCCATATAGGATTTATTCAGAAAATGAGTAGCCAGAAGATGATTGGAAGAAAAAAGAAAGCATAACTAAAATGAACTTCCAGAAACAAGAGAGACATAACTTCTTAACGACATGCCATCAGCCATTAGAGTTCAAACTTTATGGTTGAAGTTTGTAAAAATGTTGCATAAATTTTCATTTTTCACTCGGTCGGAAGAATTCTAAAACAAAGCATATATTGTCTCTATAGTGATGTAGATGAATCATTTCTTTCTTTAACATATATATTTGACTGGTTGTAAAGCTTCCAATATTATTCTACTAATTTTTCAAGGTTCCAAATTGAAGAGCCAAGTTGGATATGTAAAGCATGCGAAAAGACTAGTACCTATAAAGTTAGCCATTATAAACAGTGTTAGCACTTGCCTTCAATAAATTGCAGGATCTAGTAGTTTTTTAAGAGAAAAGAAATTTTTGGCGTCTGTAGACCAAGAAAAAAAAAAGGAACGAAGAAAACAGACTAATTTGATGTAACCTCATGCAATAATAGCTTAATTGCATGAAATTCATGTTTCTTTGTTACGTTCTTCCTTTTTGTTATTTTTTTTATTACAGGATACAATTAACTTATATAACAGAGTAAAACATGCGGACCCAGTGTCCACATATACAGAAAAGCCCAGAGAAGACAATCTATATAAAAATAGCATACAAAATTTATGTGATGTTCTCGCATATCAAATCACTAAAATCAAAAATCAAAATCAAAACTATAAAACTACTATCATGATCCAGGTGAAACATCCTATGATTAAAATAAAAAACCTACTATCCTGATCCAAGTGAAACATCCCATGACTAACTTATATTAATAGATTTAAAAAGCGGAACAAGTGTGAACATATGCGAAAAAAGCCTAGAGGAGACAAAATCACATGACTATCATGGGTCATTTTATGTTATGGTGAAAAATTATGACTTAGACATGATGATTCTCGTAATATAGTCACTGAAAGAAGTAAATCTTCACAATCTTCAAAGATAAAATAAGATGCAGGGGCCAATAATAATTGATGAATAATACTAGTGGATCAGGATAAAATGACCATCTGAGCTCAAAACACGGCAGGTAAGCAAATGAAATCATATTACTCATGATCATCTAATTTCTGCATTTTGAATCAGGTTAAAATGACCATCAAAGCTAATGGTAACTAGATAAAATACAGTAGTTATGCAAGGGAAATCATATCACTCATGATCATCTATTTTATGTGATGTAAACTCCTAAAATCCCCATGATGTTATACATCATTGTAGTAAAAATTTCAACTAACAGAAGTCTATCGCATACCTGACTGTCTATAGCAAAGTACTCCAAATTCATCTGCATGTTATCAACCATTGACAAAATATAAGTATGTCATAAGTTCCAACATAAAGGAGAAAATGGAAGGCAACTAATTGACAAGTTCCAACCACAGAGGACAAAAGGAAGGCAACTAATTGACAAATGTAAGTTGCTTCTAAACAATAATCAGTCCCAATAACAAATAATTTCAAAGCAAGAGATTTAACCTCTCTAAGTGCACCGATCCGAGGTAAGACAGTTGAATCCTTTTTTATATGAGCCACCAGCTCTCTTGAAATGGGCGAACTGAAGAAAACATATACCCTTTGCAGAAAAAATAAAACAAAATAAACAAACATTCAATTCCAAGAAAAAATGAAGATATAAAGGAAAAACCCACAGAATCAACATTTTAATGAGTAAATGTTTCACATACTTCTTATATAAGGGTGATCTTCCTGACATGTCAGACAAGAACATGATAACGCTGCCAAAAACAAAGAAATAAATAAGCAACCAGCCACATAAAGGAGAGAGATAGAGATTCTACAGCAATTTATATCCATATTTATTCTATAATTTCTTCAAATTAAAGTAAATGTGTCAGAACAACAGAAATATACAGAATTATTATATTTGCAAATTAATTCTACTGTAAAATAGTATAAATATACCTAAAACTTTGCACAAAATTCTTTAAAAAAAAAGTCAGAATACAAAATAATAAAAGTCAGTTTCACAAAATTGATACTTGTACAGGAAACTCAATTTAAAAACAAGACATGTAAGGTATCTTAAGTGTTAAACTCATTGATCACAACACAGATCAAAATCCATTTGTATAGAATGGTTCAACAGATTTGATATTTAAAAAAATAAAATAAAATAACAAAAATATAAAGAAATAGAAGACATGTAATAACAGCACATGTATGTCACTAAATCAACTGAGACCAACTTAGAAGAAAAGCGGAACTGAAAAGAAAAAGAATGCAAAGAAATAGTAAACAATGAGATAAAGATTGTAATTATGCATAGCTTGAAAAAGTAAAATAATTTACTTCTCTTTGCTTGGTTGGATGAAGTATATGGCTTCCATGGAGGGCAATGGTTGCCTTCGTCTCTGTATGTCTTCTACCACTGCAGGAAACACAATGAACCAAATTCACCTTCTGGTGATCAAATCCAATGATTAAAAAATCTTGTTTAATTTTCTCATCACCTAAAGCTTTACGTTAAAGCTTGCAGCTTGATAGATTTGCTATTATCTAATAACAACAAGAATCTTCAAGCTTTGATGAATAAAACTCTCTTCAGAAACTTCTTAATAGCATAAAAATCAATGGCCCTAAATCGGTTACTCATAGAGTGACTTAGCTTTTCAGCTTATCTAGCTCAATAATGCGCCAGTAGCTTTTGGCCTTGGAAACGCAGCAGTGTCCAGAAACAATTTGAAATACCAAAACAAGAAATAACATTATGGCAGACTGTGATTCACCTACATTCATTTTTTAGGTAGCTCTCTAGAATCAAAAGCAATAGAGTGTTCATCTGACATGTGTACCAAAAACTACTGTAAAATGAAACCAGTTCTCAATTCTTGTTCTTGAGCACAAGTGTACAGAAGAATTTTCTAAAACCGACACCATAAATCTTCAGATGATGTCCTGTTGATTCTTACATGAAACTCCTTCCTGTGTGATGTCAGCCATTTTGCATGAGTAAGACATTATCTTAACAGTAAGTTTGTCCATGATGAGCACCTACATATAAAAGATACGAGAAACCACAAATAAGAGAATTGAATGTTGCCAGTAAAAAAAGAATAATAAAAGCAAAGCAAAAGCTAGTCAATGAAAAAACAATCACAAGAGAAGGAAATAAAATACCAAGATGCTTTATTTTGCATGTCTATTAGAATTCAATGTCCCCCAATGAAGGTATTATCACAAAAAATATGCTCAAAAATATAAAAGATAAATCAATAACCATCAATGCTTATATTTTTAAATAATCATGCAATATAGCTACAAACCAATATTTGGAAGATATTTCAATTTGTATATATTCAGATCTCATCTTAAGGAGATGTACAATTGCAAGAGAAACTAAGTCAGAGAAACACTTGTACAAGGGCACACTAAACAACTTGCTTGATGCAATATGCAAACTATGTTTTTCAACAAGAATGAAATCTTGAATATGCTTACTTGGACAAACTACTAACATCTGATCAACATGAGCGAATGCAAAGCAAGCATTTCAGGACAGAGATGTCCTTTTCTAATACTTGTAAGAAGTTCAAGAAATATATTTCCCATGGCATCCATCGAAGCCATGAAACATAAAAAACAAACAGTTATATAAACTGAAGAGAAAAGATTAATCCTCTCAATTATTCAAGAAATTTAGAAGCTAGCCAAATAGTAAACTACCCAGAAAAATACAAATAAATTCATAAAAATCTGAGCATACCTTCCAGGATGATTTAGAGTTTCCTGTTTTCACTGAGCGAAGCATTTCATACAATAATCCTGAACACCAATTAAAAATGAGAAAACTAGTCAGATTATGATCCAGAAATAAAAAAACCAGATGCCATACTAACTTTTAATATTGCTGAAAGAGGGGAAAAAGTATTAATCAATTTAAGATAGCTGAATGAGCTTGAACTTTTAACAGCTGAAAAGAAAAATGAAAAATTACAGAATTTAGAGCTGAAAGTAAAGCACCATCCTAATAAACAATTTGGTTACCAAAAATTATAAAATTAAAAAATAAAAAAGACTCACTACAGAGCAAAATAGCTGTTGGCAGAAAGGCCATACAAGTTTCGTCATTTGGTTACAAATTGTGCCTTGTTAGACTACCAATTAAGTAGCCAAAGTGACAAAGCAAGGCAAAATGCCATGTCAGACTATCAGCTCTAAAAATAGAAAGAATTTAAGGGATAAGTTTTCTTTTGTTCTGTGTTATGACACAGAATTTTTTGTTAAAGTAAAATTGCTAACTTCATGTTCCTAAATGAGGCAACAAATTCTTCACAAACATGAAAGACAACTAAAACGAGTGATTTTCAATGTATATAACAATTTATGCATCCTGAAACCACAACAATTAAGACATTAAGTACTGCAACTTTAATGATCAATTGATGTTTTCGAAATTTAGCTAGTCAAATACCATCAACTTTGAAATCTAATTTTGGGTACTCCTGGAATTAAAAAGCTTTTAGCTCAATTATACTCAAGTGAAACCTAAAAGTTTCTAATTTGCGGGACGTCACACTGTCTGTACGTCTTAGTTTAGACTTAACTGTTTAATTAGATTATTCTTTTCTATACGTAGTTTCTATTCAGTATTTCCTAGTCAAAGTCCAGCATCATCTTTTTTCCTATCCAGGAATCCATTCCTAAGAGACATAGGAAAGCCAAATAGCCCATCAAAACTGCAAATACTAATTGATTCAACAAGTAAAAGACAATAATAGATATTTTTCGTAGGCCTGGAACTTTGTTTGAGGGTGCATTTGGTTAATCTAAACCCTGGGGAACTTGCCTAAGTTCCTGCCAACTCATATTCTCCTCTTTGAAACTGCTCAAAGCTTCAACAACCTATCCTATCATTTCAGTTCCTTAAAAACCCAAATACCAAACTATTCCACCTGAAATCAATCCCCAACAACCTGAAACCTTGTCACATCAACGTGTAACACAAAATCCAAGTTACATTCACGAATCTGAGATCCTGCACATTACAGCTTCTCTCTGCAGCATCTCAGTAACTAGCTCCGAATTTACAGCTTCATCACACAGCTCGTACTAGTCGCAGTCAGTAAATTGAACCCAAAAACGTTAATTTCTAAGCAAAGCTTTTCAACAAAGCTGTTGAAGCAGCAAATTACTTTCCTATAACACTTCAAACATCACACAAGCTTCATACAACTGAATCACTCCGTTTACGAACTCAAATGCTTCAATAACACAGTAGATCATCCACACCTCAACACGATTATAACGATGATGATCATGATCATAAGCATGATACTAGGTCTACAAATGCTGTTAATCAGAAACGAAACAAGAAGCAGAAAGAGAGAAGCAACTTACGTTCACGGCTGATTTGTTTGAAATTCTTGTACTCGACGCCGTACGACGAGGACGAATCAGAATCCGAGTACGACATGTCGTCAAGCCTCCGAATTCTCCCTCTCTCTCTCTCTCTCCCCGCTCTTCCGCGTATGTGAAATGGCGTGGTCGATGGATCCAAAAACGACGAGCTTCAAAGAGGAGAGGGAGATAGAACCTGAGCCTGTCCTGTGGTTGATCAAAGTGGAGAGAAAATGTTCCTTTACTGATTGATTTACTTTTCTAAATTAATTTCCAAACTTGTTATTAATTTATAATTATTATTTGAGAGTCTGACGTGTTGAATAGTAGTAAGTCGAAGCAGCCGGAGGTTGAATTGAAACGGTAACAGTTATCGCGTTTCGTCTTTGACTTGCGTAAGGGACGGAATCGACCGGACCGGACCGGCCTTGACCGACCGGAGTCTATCTGGTTATTGGCTGTTGGTACGGTTCGATTTTGCCTTTGACTTGAGAGGAGAGGAAAGCAATGGACCGGACCAGAGATTCCGGTCCGACCGGAGTGGATTAGATGGTTGACTGTTTGTACGGCATAGAGGTTTAATTTACTTTCTTATCCTTCGATGATGCTGCCCTGGATGGAATTTGTCAATTTGACCTGTTGTCCGTTTGTGTTTTGTTGACGAGCGTTTGAAGTTATTCCTCCGGCGAAAATTCTTTCCTCCCAAGGATTTCAATTTTTTTAAGTTTTTTCCTTTTATGGAAAATCATGACAGTCCACGGATTTCAATTTTTCTGTTATTGATCAAGTGAAATGGTTTCCAAATGATGTCAATGCAATAAAATTGATTTTGTGATATCCGTGACAAAATATCATCATATAAATAAAAATTAATAATAAATTATATGATAATTATTCATCTAAATTGTGTATGTATATTAATATTATTTTGATTCAATAATAGATTTTTAATAACATTTTTAAGTTTACATTTACTTTTATACGTATAATTCATATGGATATAATGTTATTTAATTTTGTATACGGCTAGAGTTTCCAAATAAAAATACAAACCTCACCCGACTAATGATGCATACGTATAAAACACACCAACCCTAAAATGGATATTGGATAATCACGTACTTTTAGTTAAATTGAAGAATAAGTATCCAAATCTGTCACCTAGCTTGCTATAAGCCTTAGGACAATTATTTGTGTACCCGATAACACGGTTAACTTTTAGCAATTATTTGGACATTATTGTAACTATTATTTATTATTTTTATTTATATTCGTACTTATTGTAGGAGATAATATAAATTTTTTAATATGCATACGTATTTACAAAGTCAAAAAAAAAAAGATGTTAATTAGTGGCTATCCTTTATTTAATCTAGATCTCATATTTATGATAATAATATTATATCTATAATCAATTTCTACAATCAATACCTTATAATCTTTGGATTAATAAAATTTCATTAAAGGAGTAAAAAATAACGTAACAATTATGTCTCTAATAATATTTTATTAATTTAGATTGTAGATTTAAGTAGTAGATTTACAATTATTTAATTTATAATAAAACAACTAACTAATGATAATGTAATTTAACTACTCACTATAATTTTATATATTTCATACCTTTAGACCTTTTTTACCTGTAGACCTTTTTTTTTTTCACTGCTGCAATTGTGATATTATTAAACCAATTATGGCCTTTGGATTTTGTTCTAGTGATCGAACAATATGGATAATATGGATTATGGAGTCAAACATAGCAAATCCCATACTTTTAATGTAATCTATTTTCTTTTAACTACATATTATATCTTTTTAAATTATGATATGATATTTTTCAACCACGACAACAACATATATTCTTAACTTTGATTTTAATTCACTACAATAATTAAAGCAGCCTTCTTGGTTTCAGATTAGATGTAACAATTTGTCGATTACTAAATATAACGTGTAACACAATGAAATCTAGATTACATCTCGTCCTGACCTTGACTACAAAATGATTCAAATCAAATGCGATGTAAGGCAATCCCACAAAATCACCATCTAATCTAGAGGTCAATAGGTAGAAAAAAAATTAGCTGAGGAGTGGGGATGTCAAAATAACCAATGCTTTGTGACCTATGAGATTCGTATTAAAGAATCAAATACTCAAGTTAAGACTACATATGTTTTCGTAAGAGAGTGTATCAGAGAATAAAATTTTAATGTTTAATTCTTTAATAATTTACTCCAATTGGTAGATTTAGTAGCAAAAAGAATAGGACGGCTTGGGTATGGGTGTGAAATCTTTGATCTGCAATTAAATTAAGTAGAATCAGGGATAAAATTCATAACTTTTAGAGTAATGTTATACATCCCAACTTTGTATCCCAATTTTGTATCCCAACTAATGTGACAGCTAACATGTCAATCTATGTAAAGGAGATATTAATTGATTACTTTAAAGAGGTGTGATATGATAATTCACATAAATTAATATATCAGCTGCCATATCAAATGAAATACGAAACTGGGATATAAAGTTGGGATGTATAACATTACTGTAACTTTTATTTAGCCCGTCCCCCAAAATTTAGGACTAGATATACAATATTAATATATTTTAAAATTTTACTTTATTCAAACTATATGGAATTAAAATTTTCATTTAAAATTCATTTAAATTTTACATATTAAAATTTTTTATTTTTAGAATTTTTTGCCATTTACTTTTAATACAAGATTTCACTATTTTATGTGTGGTTTGCTAAGTAACCCTTGGGACACATATAAAAGACAGATAGATTTCACTTCCTATATTTATAGTCGGTCCAAACAACAAATTTCAGAAGGAATGACGGCCTGTTTGGATCCAATTTAAAATTCTTAATTTTGTTTCCCTTTCCATATTTCTATCCAAATAACACATAAAAATTAATTTTAGATTGTTCATAATATTCATATTAAGAATGGTTCATTACATCATTGCTAATTATTCAATCAAACTATTCTAAATCGTTGACGTTGAAGCATATTAATAACCTTAAAAATGATAAATATTAAATGTTATCTAAGTTATTTGATTAAGTAGTTTAAACCTATGAAAGATTTTGTGTTAAAACCACCTCTGCTGCGGTGAACGATTGATCGGCATTCCTTATCGAAACAGTAACATCTGAATTATGAAATATAATAGAAGGACACTTTTGCAGCCAAGGTGTCGTGGTGTAGTTGGTTATCACGTCAGTCTAACACACTGAAGGTCTCCGGTTCGAGTCCGGGCGACGCCACTTTTCATTTCCAATTTTTTCCTCCCTCAAAAAGGTATCGTTTACCAGACAAGCACGGTTTTGAACTTAAACCAAACCGACCTCGTCGCCATTTTTATTTCCAATTATTTTCTCCTTCAAAACGACATCGGTTCAGATTATACTAAAGCGACATCGTTTTCATTATAGGAAACCCGGTCAGAACTTGGTCCATGATAAGGTGTCATGGTGTGGCTGGTTATCACGTCAGTCTAACACACTGAAATGATTCGAACCTGGGCGGCATCATTTGTTTCATTCATTCCATTTTTTACTCCTTAACGATGTCGTGTGTTCAAAACACGGTTTCCAACTTCAACGGAATTACAGAAACGACTTCGTGTTGCACAGTTCACAACTTTAACGGGTCAAAAGTTGTTCAATAACAAGGTGTTGTGGTGTAGTTGGTTATCACGTCACATTTTTTATTTCTTAACGATGTCGTTTGTACAAAACAGGGTTTCCAACTTTAACGAACTTACAAAACGACTTCGTGTTGCACGGTTTCCAACTTTTTCCAATTTCAAAACGTGGGCCTGGCCGAAACTCGCTCCATAACCACGGCGGTAACATCCACGTCATTACCACGAAACTTCTCAAAGGCCAACATCTCTCAGCCAATCACATCTCCTCACCACATCACTTTCTCCCTTATGATTAGTCCAAACTCGCCACGTCACCTATCCTAGATTCCCCACCACTCCTCTAGAATTAGAAGAACCCTCCCCTTTTATATTGTGTCCGTTTTTTAGATAAATAACACGAATCAATTCCGAGACCAAAAAAACCCGAATTTCGGCAACCCGGGATTTTTAATTCTCTCCCGATCCGCCACGGTTCTCGTCCGCGACAATGGTTGTGAGATCATTAGGACGTTGCATGACCTTATTTTTTCTGTTATTTACGGTTCTGCCCTCGTCTAAGGCTCTGGTTTCGACGCCGGCGTATCCGAAAGCCATCTCTGTAAGTAATTAATTCATGAGCTAATTTTAATTTCATGAAATGTTTCGAAATTCGTTGAATTTTGTCTCAAAATACAGATTTTGAGGAAAATTTTCGAATTTTATAGTTATTGGAAGAGGATTTTGTTATGAATTGAATTTTTGAAATCATTAATTTTGAATTTTGTTGATGGATTATTGTGATTCTTTGTAATTTTGTTTCAAATTAATGATTTTGATAGAGTTTACTAATTTTTTTAAATTATCTTTAAGGAGATTTTGTCGTGAATTTAACGAATTTAAGGAGGTTTATGATGAATTTTTGATATAATTAAATTTGAGTTTTTTTTAATTGATTATTGTGATTCTTTGTAATTTTATCTCAATTTAAAGATTTCGATGAATTGTACCATTTCTAAAGTTATTTTTAGGAAGATTTTTTTTATCAATTTAAAGAATTCAAGGAGGTTTTTGATGATTTTGAAATTATTGATTTGAGTTTTTGTTGATTCATGATAGTGATTCTTTGTTTGGTTTGAAGTTATCTAAATTCAAGAAATAAACAAATTGGTTTTTTTTTTTAAATTATTAGGATTTAAAGGAGGCGATTGTGAAGGGATTAGGGTTTCAAGCGGAGGATTTTAAGATATCAGGGTTTGATCTTCGCGATGCGTTGGTGGGCCACTCGGTGGCGTATGAGTTCGATGTGGAAGTCGATAAAAAGGTGATGCCTTTGAAGCTTTTGGAGGACGTGAACCGGTGGGAGTTTGTGGATCTGCCCATTTTTAGAGTTGAAGATCCCGTTGGAAACGAAAATGGGTTGGTGGAGAAGTGGAAACTGGATGGTGAGATGCCTGTTTTGGCTCCGTTTCAGTTGGCTGGACCCATGGAGTTGTGGATTCAGGACGCTAAGGATATGCGGATCTCGTTGCCGGTAATAGTCTGTTCCTCATTGAATTTATGTCTTTGGTTTGCTAACTAGTACAATGATCTTGTTATTATTGAGATTTCTGTTTTTAATGTGGGAGTCTAGGTAAAGTTGGATGATCTAGAATTTAGTTGTGTCATGTTCAGTGACTAGGATATGGTTGAGATTTAGAGTTTCGAGGCGTTGCTGTTTTGATTTATTGAATCTGGATTTAAAGAATTTTTATATTGTTAAGAGGGCTATTTTTGGTTGAATGATGATCTAGTTGAGTAGAAGGAATGCCTAGGTTATAGATGGATTCATGAGCACAGATATTGGTTTAGATTTGCGTGCTGTGTGGTATTTGGTGGTCTACTTCTTTCTCTTTCTTTGAAAAATATTTTTGTCCTCAGAGATGAGTTGATTGGGATTCTGAGTTCTTGAGAATTGAGTTCTTGAAACTTATGGGTTTGAACGAATACTTATATGTTATTTAGATGTCAATTGAAATAGGTATGAGTTTTCAAACTGTATATCTGTTGTGGATTGGTCTCGTTGATCATAAAGTGTCTATAACTTTTGTCAAAATTATTCTGGGTTCATATCTTCATTTTTTAAGAACTTAAACTAGTATCTTATTATCAAGAATGTTGATTTCATGAGTTTGATGTGTTCCTTGTATTACGAGATGGGGAAACGTTATGGTGCACTATGTAGGTTAGCCTGTAGCACAAGTAGTACGAGATTGGGTGGATTTGTTCATGAGAATCTGATGTTTAGCATAGCAAGGTTGAACTCAATCGCTTGCGCTTGGCTATTTTTGAAATAAGTACTTATTGATGCTTGTTTTTTCGATCTAGTGGTGATCCCATTGTTGCTTTAAATGTGCAGCATGATGTGGATGCGGGTGTGTTGAAGAAGGTCATTTTAGCAGATGGTGCAGTGGTCACTGTCAAGGGTGCCAGATCAGTTAGCCTGCGTCACCCCATTGATTTCCCTCTCCCCTTGAATCTATCCAATAATGGTTTCGCTTCTGGTCTTCTAACTCTAGCTGAACAGCTACGCCACGCTTCCCGCTCTCAAGGTGCTTCACTCCTCTCCCTCCGCATTGTTGGCCCGACCTCTCTTTCATCTCCATCCTCATCATCTCCATCACCAAATAACAAACTGAAGCTAAAGCGTCTGGCACCTGGCCTTGTCGAATTATCCACACCTACAAAAACTAAACCCACGGATGTCTTTCCAACAATGGATCTCCGTCAAGAAGCCACTGCACTTCTAAGTCCGAAACACTTCACCACAATGTGGCCCATCCCATCTGTTAATGGATCAAACCCGAACTTGCTGGGTTTTGAGACATTGCTTTCTTCTGTACTGGGTCCTAAGGCTAAGGAGAAAGGTTCCTTTAAGCTGTTAAAGGCAGATGTATCAGCTCAGACTTTTGTGAAGATTGGTTTTGGAGTTGAAAAGAAGTTGAAAGAAGGTGATGGGTTTGACTGGGAGGGTTTTCCTGAATGGAGAACGAAGCCTGAGACAGTAAAGATGCACTTTGAGGTGCTGGCGAAGGTTGAGGGGGAGAAGGTCATACCAGAGAGAGTAATGCAGGTTAACCCTGTTGTTGTTGAAGATACTATTGCGCCTAACGTGCTTACAGGGAACCAGACCATGTCACAGACTCCTATCGTCCACCCTCCTCTGAGCCCCTTCACCCTCTAACTTCCTGGATGACTAGGGTTTTCAATTTTGTCCAAGTTGGAAGAAAGTGTAATATAAATATTGTACAGAGAAAATTTTAATATCAAGTTATAAAATAACCGTTTGTTTATAGATAATTGTGTTGCCTTTTGATAACTTATTCATGTGATTATCACAGGAAAAAAGTATCCTTGCAGTATAATAAATTACAGATATAGTAGTTCAAAATTCAAATCAAGAATTTCCCACAGGCTGTAGTGCTTTTTTTTTTTTTTTTCCGTTTTATGGTAACTTCTATGAAAATCACTGTCGTCTTAAAAGGGCCTGGACAAGAGGATGGATGAAATTCCCCCAGTATGATAACTTTCGATCGGTTTCATGGAAGGAAAAATTTTTCTACCAGCTCATACTAGAAGAGCATTCAACTCTAATTGTATCTGGACACATTATAAAAAGACTGTTTGTTACAGTAAATTTGAATCACATGAAAAAAGATACACAAAGCCCTGTGAGATATTTTAAGAAACTCATGAGATCAAGAGTATCTTAGCTTTTGTTTATTTCTTGATAAAGGATATCCCCTTCTGAATGCTTCCTGCTAACTCTTTCTTTGCTTTCTCCAAGCCAATCCTGGTGAGTCATAAGGTGATTAATCAGAACAAGCAGCCGTTTCGGTACCAATTTTCTTTACGAATAAGAATGATCATACAGTTCAGATATGCTGGTGAATTAATACCTCTCGTACTCGTTCAGAGGTCCGAGTTGGAACACTTCTTCAGCTCCGGTACGTCCAAGCCGTACCTTGGTTGCAAAGAAAGGAAGCTCTGTCACCTATTATAAACAGTATGGTTCAACATTATAAGAAATTAATATGGAAAAATAAGAAAATCAATTCAAGGGTTTGAACTAAGAACCTGGGAAGCCACAAAAGCACATTCAATGACACCAGCATCTCCTCTCAGTCCTCTAAGGCAAGCATCCGCAAACTTAACTGCTGCATAAGCCTATACATAAAATGTTTTTTACTTTCTTGACTCTATTCGGTCATATAGAAGCTTCAGGATTCAGAGTGTATGGAACACCAGAAATCAAACGATCTAAAGTATAAATGGCTAACCATTGAAAGTGTTGCAGAGCCAGCGCCAGCTTTTGCCTACAAATGGACAAGCAACTCTTTACTCAACTATGATTAACTACTCAGTAGTCTTAAATAGTACAGAAGAGGAATGGTAGAAATGGCATAATTAGTTTGTCAAATTCAAGCATTAGGAGTACTGCAAAAGTAGGCTGGTGTCCAGAATGTTTAAAAACCATGACCTAGGAAGAATGGCCGAGATACATGACACACCATAAAAGTGCTACTCTGTTGAAAATCTGAATTCTGGAAATGTTAAAACAATAATTGTGCAGTGCAGGCTTAAATTACCACATATTCTCAGAAAATATTTCAATTTGGTTTGAAGTTTAATGGAGTGGGAACACTAAGAAATTCTGAAACTTCAACTCTGAATCATAAGTCTAGATAGAGTAAAATTTGTGTGTGATTAATTAATGGGTTATTTCTATTAATCCAGGTCTCCAACAGAAGTTCAATGTTCAACAACAAACAAAAAAGCATCCCTCCTCATTTGCAGATTTTCAGGATGACAAACAATGTAACCGGGTATAATCAACAACAAAATGAATGAGATATCAACAGCAGCAATATATTAGATCAGTGGAGAAATAATTAAAGAAAGAGGTAATAGCTTGTATCCATTCTATTAGTCGACTTTTTGAGCATTACAATTTACGTCCCATCAGTATCAATCAATGAAAAAGCAAGGATAAAGAAAAATTTTGGTTATCAGTAATATTCTGATTGTTTCCATATCCCATTTACATGTTCAGAAGAAAGATCTAAGTATATGGCATTACCTCAACCACCTCTGTCCCACCATTTTGTATCCGGTTTGTCAGGTACTCAGTTTCTTCTGGGGTGAAGCTGCAAGGAGGCTTAACCTGCAAAGAATGTTGAGTTCCATTATTGTTGAATTCTGTGCCCATTATAGTGCCAATAATCAGATGGCAAAATATCACATTTAAAAGGATGCTAATAATTGCACAATGTGAAATTGTTGCAGACCTGTGACAGAAGAGGCAAAATTGTTACTCCAGCATGACCTCCAACAACTGGAACATCGACTTCCCTGGGATCAAGTCCCAGAACTTCTGCCTGTAAGAAGATTGGGAATATAGTAAGGATTAAATTATCTCCTTGAATATGAATAACATCAATTAGATATAGCATCTATTCCATTTCGTTCTTATAAGCAACTAGCCTGCCTTGGCAAGTTTCTGCTTTTGTTTTATCTAGCTATCCACTGTGTATCTAAGAAAATATCAGCAGTCTCACATGCTCAAATTTCTAATTGCTAGTCAGAATTCAGATACATCATCTTAAGGAAGCGATATTGAAATAAGAAATGGGAGAAATGAATAACAAGAAAAACATATACTCTCATCAAACAGTTCAGAAATGAGACTTTGGTAAAAATTTGATTAATGAAGTTATGGGTTCTAGAACATATAATAAGTAATCTTGTAAATTAAAATTTTTATGGTCCTGTCAAATTCAATTCCAAATTTGTGTGACAGCAATAAGCTAACCAATTCAAGAGCTAGATGTAGGAAATGGCCTTAGTTTTATGAGATAAATATTATCTCATATATTATGGTTAAATTGTAATGGGGATGCAAAAGCCAGCTGTGAGCCCCCATCAACCTGGACGGGGCAGGTTGGCAGGAAATAAAGAGGAGTTCACTTAATTGCAGAACTCCTAAGCACAACATAAAATTATTGTATCTACTTTTTCTTACATACCACAAATGTGTTTGCTCTTACAACATCGAGCATCGTAACTCCCAGAAGTCGCTTTGGATCATAAGTGCCAGCTTTCTTGAAAACTTCTGCGGCAATAGGAACTGTAGAGTTCACTGGATTACTGATCAAATTGACAATTGCATTAGGACAACTCCTTGCAATGCCTTCACAAAGTGTCCTGACAATTCCAGCATTAATTTTGAAAAGATCATCCCTGGTCATTCCGGGCTTCCTTGGAACTCCAGCTGGTATGATCACAAGGTCCATGCCCGTCAGAGCACTCTCAAGCTGCGGCTGTCCTAGGAAGCCGCGCACCTGAAAACATGGAATACCATAACATTAACTACATTCTAACATTGAACGCAACGAGAATCCTTATTACTGAAACATCAAGTCATTGATAGCATTGACGTAGAAGTGTTACCACAGCACCAGTGTCCATATGACTAATATCAGCTGTGACACCAGGGGCATTGACAACGTCATAAAGATGAAGGACTGAGACTAGGGGATTCATTTTCATTAGCATTGCAAGGGGTTGGCCAATGCCTCCAGCAGCACCCAAGATAGCCACCTTGAATCCAGGCGCCCCACCTTTAGCTCTGCAGTTGGCTTGCCTCAACCCCGAACCCTCCTCCATCTATCAGTTCATTTGATCAATACAATATCTCCATCAGCATCATCAGCAATACATTTGATACATAAGTTGATTAGAAAATTATGACTAATACAAATCAATCAGAATTTAACACAAGAACTTAGACATAAAAACATAATCAATTCTTCAGAATCTTCAGATAACAATAACAACAACACTGGAAATAGAGTGACCAAATAGATTGTTGTGGGTGGACTCTAGTACCAATTATTATCAATATGGCAATAAAAATTTCGGGTTGTAAACCTTGACAAGTTTTGAGTAAAGGGTATATACATACCTGGAGATTTGGAGGGTAGAGGTGAGCTGAGATTCTTGCAATGCGCTGGTTAGCCTCAGAACTGAACTCCATTTGGTTGAGAGAGTTGAAGAGTAAGAAGTGATCACAAACTGCATGCAAAGAACGGATGAATGGATTTAATTGAACACGGGGAGATGGAAGCTAGAAAATGATTGAAAATATTACAAAAATTTTAGCGATTTCTTTATGTGTGGAAACTAATCTTCTAAGTCCTTATCCTATCTTAATTCATCTACATTTGTGGTTCTCAAATATTGCTCCAAAAAACTTGTATAATGCTCGCTCTCGCAATCTTGGTTTTGTTCTGGAGCTCGAATCCTGAGCCTCAGACGTCCATTGGTCGTTACACTTACGTGTCATAGACAAAACTTGGAAAGCGATATCGCACTGCATACTTGCCGTCAGGGCGGAACCAGAGTTATCCGGGCCAAAAATGCAAGAATTAGTAAACAATGGGATCAGATAGATATTAATGTATCAAGGTTAAATGGAAAAAAGGGGAAATTTAAAATGCTATAAGTTTAAGCATGGATTACAAAAATGCTCCCCGTCTCTAAAAATTTATATGTCATGGACCTTCTATTAAATATTGGATGCACCTGTTAAACACTGTTAGACGTCGGATAGGATTATAACATGTAAATTTTTAGGAAAAAGATTATTTATAAAAAAGGCAAATAATTTGGGTTATTTTCTCAAATTTTCATAGAAAAAATATGTTAATATAATCCAAAGGTTTGGAGCACTCAGGAATCCGCTTCAATGGGCTAAATTTGGTAGTAAATAAAATGGATATGTGGTGGATTAGGTATAAATTGGTGACTCGTCAATTGTCATTTCGTGGGATAGGGATAGGATTTAAAACTCTTACTCGCCCCACTCTGCTCTCATAAATTAATATATTTAGATAAATATACATATATATATATTATTTAATTAATATAATAAAATCTACTTGTGGAATAAATTTCTTGTTTAATTAAATATTATGATACAATTTTTCTACTACTTTGAATGAAATTTTGGAGATACAAAGTTGTTTCATTTCTTTTCCTTAAATTTAAACAATGTTGCAATACATGATATAAATCCTATATGTAGTTCTTTTTTCTTTAACAATTGCTTAATATTAATTATTACAGACTTTGCTTTCAATTTTTAATAATTATAGAATATAGAATCTTTTTCTTTTGTGAAATAGAAGATATAATAAAATAATAACAATTTTATAAAAACAATATATATGGGATAAAATGGGGAGACAGAGAGCAGGGATCTACATCGTGCCCTACTTCTTAGGAGTAGAGAATGGGCTGGGGATGAGGATACTTGTAGGGTTGACAATTTGACCTAACAGGTTCGGGGAGCGGGGCAAGACCCGCCCCCACAAAAATAAGGATATATCTGTAAAATTTTAAAATTTTAGGACTGTTTAGTAATTTCTTATGTCATATTTGTTAACTTTTTATATATGTGAATTCTCCATAATTTTACAAACAACACAGATACTTTAACAAAAGAAACATTTTAATTAATAATTAACATCTTTTAGTATATTAACATCAATTTAATCATATTATAATGACAAGATAAAATATTTATATTTTTTAGTAATTAAATTTGTATAATATATACAATCTTGATATAGATTATTAAGTATTAATTAAATTATTGCAATATTAATAAGATCATTTCCAAAATGTATACTTTTAATATAATCAATATATTATTTTCTAAATATGTAAATAGAAATATGATAAGAACAATCTTATAACCTTAAATATATGATTGATCGTAATTTAAATTAATTAATTGAATTATTAATGTTTTAAAAATATATATAATGTTAATTAATTGGTATATGTCAATCATTTATTATTATTATTAGATTGAAATTAAATCAACATGCTATTGAAAAATTATTTAATTGTATTATTAACTATTTGAAAAATTGTCAAATAAATAGTTTAGAAACAATAATATACTTTCAATCTTATTTCTAATAGAGTATGTAACATTATTACTAATAAAATCAAATGGTAATTAGTGATCACTATTTTTTTAAATGATATAACTAATTTATACAATTATCATTTAGTTCGTATAATGTCAATAAAATAAAAATATAAATATAAATATTTTAAGTGTATGATTATACAAATATAAATGTTTAGGGACGGGACGGGTCTGAATCCCCTCAATTTTTCTAAAGGGGCGGGGCGGGGCAAAAAAAAATTGAGTAGGACAGGATTGGATACCTGTCGCCCCGAACCCACCCCGCTCCATTGCCAACCCTAAATACTTGTAAATAGTGGGCATGAGGAAGGAATCCCACTCCCTGACTGCTCTACCCACGGGCATCCTTATTCTCGTCTGACGAACCAAGACCATGGGTAGGTATCATCGACCCCAGCCTTTTCAAAAATATCACTCAACCCCCAACGGTTATCCATTTTCTGTTTAAGCTAACACTAAACAAAAAATGACTCGTATACCACCATAAATTCACAAATGTTGAAAAACACAATTTCCTTTCCTTTTCTCACTGAACAAACACATCATTCTCATCACACATCATCATCCCCATTGCCTCACAAGTAATTGGTTCTTTCTTCCCAAGCCAAAATCTACTTCACAACGCTTCGCTGTGTTCTCTTTAACCAGTGGCTATTTGCTCTTTCCAAGCCTAGATTTATTTCCAGTGGTCAAAAACCCAAAACATAAAGAAAAATATACTCTAATATCAGCTGTTTCCAATAGAAACATTGAATCTTATCCCTGAAATACTCTGCAAATGCAAATATATTTGAAATATATTAATCTCCATTATAAATCTGAAGTTTATGATTTAGTTCCTTAGATTGTTTTCAGTGCAATAGAGATAAAATCAGAAAATTAAGACAGAGCATTTTCAGGCATGTATTTATAATTATTTTACTTTTTTTCATAATTTTATTTCAAGACAAAATTATTAAAAAAATTAAAAAATAAAAGTAGGGTTGAATAGAACTCCTCATTTTTTTAATAAATTTTTATTTAAGAAGGGGCTTAAGAAAGAGTTTTAGAAGGTTTATATAATAAATTTTGAGTGGTTTTATTTAGACCCCATTTTTAAATCCATTAGACTCTATTCTTTTATCTTTTTATTGTTTGATTGTTTTATCCTCAAATAAAATATTTAAAAAGATAAAAGTTTTAAACAAAAACATATACTCTTAATTTTCTTAAATGTTTTAAGCCCTAATTTGTTTTATGTACTTTTAATCTTGAACATGAACTTTTTTTCTTTGAAATATATTTATGATTTATTTGATAAACGTACAGTATTCTATAAGTCACGAACAAAAATTGTATTAACATAAAAAGAGTACAATGATGAACAGTACAATTCAAGCAAAGTTTTATTTTTTTTTTCTTAATCTACAATCGTGGGCCTTCGAAGAAGACAGCCAGATCTAGAAGAAAATCCAAAGCAGCACCACATATGATAGGAAGAAACCAAAGAAACACAACCCAGAAATCCAAACAAGACCACAAAACGTTACAAATGACTGATTACCAAAAAATTCCCTCACATGGCCTGGTTTTATTATCAATTCCTTTCCTGTCCTCAATTAATTTCTTCTCCAAGTCTTCAAAATAACAAAAACGAAATAGAAGTTCGAAGAAAAATGCTACAATGGATATTACCTGTATGATTAGATCAAGTTTAACATTCATTGAATTATTTGCTAAATAAAAAATCAATAAAATATTTAATTCGAACTAAGTGAAGAAGAAGTATCATTGTAAGTTATTTATTATGTAAGAGTAATTAAATGTTTTGTTTGGGACTCTAGACTCTACTTTATGTTTGTTTTGTTTTGTTTTGAGGCCTTTGGGATTTATTATTTCCTTTTGGACTTGTGAGTACTAGGTACTCTTCTTGGGGTATGCCCCTTGTATTTTGTACTTTCGTTTTTCTTTTAATGTAAATAGTAATTTTTTTCAAAAAAAAAGTTAAAAAAATAGATAGTGAATAGAACAACTCTAAAACTCTAAACTTTTTAGTAAATGTTTATTGGGATAATATCATAACCACTCTTACATAATCTCATAGAGATAGACATTTTACATTTTTGTATACTTTGGTCCCTATGTGTTTTGAGAAACTATCATAGACCATCTTTTTGTTAATTTAACTGTTAGATAACATATTTTTTCATCTAAAAACACTGAAATTATCAAAATACCTTAGCCCAAGTTCTCAAAAACATATGCATAAGTAAAATAGAAAATTAGAGATGAAATGACCTTTGTACCTCTAATAAAGTAAAAAAAAAAGTAGTCCCATTCCCACACATTTAGAGGATATTGCTGAGATTTCCCCTTCTAAAATAATAAAACAATCAAAATTTCTTTAATAATTTAATAAATCATCGAATATTCTTTAGAGAAATTATTAAAAAAATAATGATCTCTTGAATTGACCCTTTATTTTATTTTATTTTTTTTGGTTCATAGAGTGCTGTTACTCGTATTATTATCCGTTCATTGAACGTTGAGCCATCTTGGATTCTGTCCAAAGCCCTATGTTTGGTTCTCGATTTGGCTCAATTCGTTGCACGTTATGTACGCTTGGTTTGTGTTCAAAGCCCACTGATTGGTTCCTGGCAAAGCTAATGATGAATTCTGGGTTCGAATTCTTTTCCTTGAATTAAGCTTTGGTACTTGGGTTGGGTTTTTTATTTTTGTTTTTTATTTTTCACAAGTTAAGCTTGTTTGCTCGTGTCAGTCTCATTTCACTGAATGTTAAGACATCTTTGCTTTTGGGGTTTGGGGGGGGGGGCGGGGGGGGGCGGGGGTGGGTGTTGGGGGGAAGGAAATGATGAATTACTATCCGAGACTTTTAAGTTTCGCAATCTTTATCATTAGCTCGGTTTTCTCAGTAGCCAATCGAAAATGAAATCTGATTTTGTAGTATATTTTGTTTTACTATTGGCATATTGAAGAAAAACCAAAACAAGAGAGAGAGAAAGAGAAAAAGAAAATAAAAGAGGAATGCGGAAGAAAAAAGAAACAGCCAAGGAAGAAGAAGGAAAAAGAGGGAGAAAAAAAAGAGTAACGTTACTCATATAAATTATTTATACAAATTTATACATATAAATTGATGTGACATCTATATATAATTATCACATCATGTTAATTAATGTCATTTATTATTAATATATATTTATCAAATTACTGTATTTATTTATCAAATCACATCATGTCATGTTAGATTGTATAGATGACAAAGAGGAGAGATCAAAAGAATAAAATATATTTATTATTTTAACTGTTAAATGACCTTTACAATCCTCTTTAATAAATTTATTTACATTCATTTAAACTTAACAGAAAGACGTTCATTATAAATTCTAAAAAATATAAGAATTAAATTTTGACAAAATTACGAAAGATTCATCTCTATTATATTATCATAAAAAATAAGGATAGTGTTTGACATTATATCAATTTTTATTTAAGAAGAACCTTAAAGTTATTCTTTGTTGCTGCTAAATGGGCTTGGGCTTGGGCTTGAGATAAGATAAATGGTTGTTTTCGAAAAATCAATTAGCCAAGGGAAGAGGGTTAAGCGTCAATTGGTTCTATAATCTAGCTCTTTGTCCTGTCCTTGCTGCTTACCGTGGATCATGCAATATCTTGTTTCTTTCACATTCGAATGTGTCACGCGGCAAGAGAATGAAAAGCTTTGTTCCTGGTAAATCAAGATTTAATGTAACGTTTGAGTGGGCTGCCCCTTCCTACCACCGTAGACATATAGGGCATGTTTGGTATGCGATATTATTTAGTATAGTATAATATATTATATGGTATTGTATTGTATAGTACTAAAAATAATGTTATGTCAAAATTATATAGTGTTTGGTATACTCATGTATTGTATTAATTTGTACAAAAAAGTAAGATTTTTTTTTTCAAAAAAGATATGCAAAGTATAAATATATTTTTAGTTTATTTATAAAATTAGTTATTTAGTAATTTATCGAATAATTGCTAATTATTAAAAAAATTACTTGGGGTCCAATGCCCCCGCTGGACAAATATATTTTTAGTTTTTTTATAAAATTAGTTATTTAATAATTTATCGAATAATTGTTAATTATTGAAAAAATTACTTGGGGTCCAATACCTCCACTGGACCTATTAGACAATTCGAGTTTATAGTGGCATACTAGGTGTCAATTGGTCTAACGGGGGCAGTGGACCTCTAATATCACCTAGTGGGAGCGATGACTCCCTTCATCCCTTTTTTATTTTTAGAAAATAAATTTTAAATAAATTTGATTTTATAATTTATCTTTCAAATACATTTTTATTTATTTTTAAAATTTTAAAAATTAAAAGGTATTGTTGGATATATAGAATTTTATAAGGATAATTTTGACATTTTTTATTAGTGCTATACAATGTAATGTTAATGTCATGGATTAACTCTACATAATTTAATACAATGTTGATGCATTTAAGAGTTGTACTTTGTATTAATTTATACTATGCTAAATTAATATCAAACACATGTATTACCTATTTATACAATATAGTAAAATAATACTATACAGTTGTCGTCGCACCAAACGTAACCCGTGTCAAGACATGAAACACGGATCCGACACGGTTATTAAAACGTGTTACCCACGTGTTATAATCGTGTCATATTTAATTTACATAATTTACTTAATTATTTAACCTAATTATACATAATATATTATATTCTATATATTTATATCAATTAAAATTATTTTTTAGAATATAAACCATTGTTCGTATAAAATATTGTTAAAATCATCATAATTTATAATTTTGTAAATTAATTTACTTTATAATATAAAATTTTCAGTTTTTTAATATATATAGTTGTAAATAAGTAATAATTATATCATTAAAATGGCTTACATATAACTGTATAGCATAAAATATATTTTAAATTATTTTAGTTATTAAATTGGCATTGACATATTAAATACCTTCAATATCAATTGAACCTATTTATTAATTATGTATCATATTCATATCTTATTAATTGTGAATCATATTTATATGGAATTCGTGTCTTATTTATCGTGAATCGTATTTATACGGTGAAATTAAAGGGTAGAGTAAAAGGTTAAGTTGATGACTCTTGACTTCCTGAAATCGGACGGTGCTAATGATTCCAAGATAAACGAGCACTCCTTCCAATTTAAGTGCACATAAGTCATTCATAGTCGAATGGCTCTCTCAGCCATAGCCACTCCAAGCCTCATCACTCGCTTATCTGCTTGTTGCTCTTACTCCACTAATCCAAACCTCAATTATATCTTTAGTAGAAGAATCATCTTTACAGCCTCAGCGACTAGGCTGAAGCAACAGAGCTGTAAAAAAATAATGGCTTCTTCATCCATTCCGGAAGTATCCCAAGACAAAATCACTGCTCCATTCGGGTCTTGGAAGTCCCCGATCTCCGCCGACGTCGTTTCGGGCTCCTCCAAGCGACTTGGTGGAACTGCTGTTGACGGTCACGGCCACCTCATCTGGCTCGAATCACGTCCCTCCGAATCCGGGTAAAACACACGTATAATTTGGTCTTGTTTGCTTTCTTTCTATAATTAATTCCAACTTTTTACTGTTTTCTAATGATTTCAGGCGAGCTGTTCTGGTTAAGGAACCAGAGCAAGCAGGAGGCGAACCTGTTGATATCACTCCAAAAGATTATGCAGTTCGCACAACGGCTCAGGAGTATGGAGGTGGCGGTTTCAGGATTTTTGGAGACACTGTCATTTTCTCTAATTACAAGGATCAGAGACTGTACAAACAATCTATTGATTCTAAAGGTAAAATTCTCTTTGCTTATATAGGTTTTTTTTTTAAGTTATTTATTTATTTTTTCCAATTTCTGTTTGGCATAGTCTTTAATCTTTGTTTTCTTGTTTTGTCTGTTTAGTAGATATAGTTTTGAAGGTACTGGAATTTACTCTTACCGAAACACTTATAAGATTTGGTTGTTTTAGTTAGTTTCCCTATGTTTCTTTATATTCAAGCCTGTTGAAGCTTAATCTATTTATTAAAAGGAGAAATTA